>CM076573.1:322177782-322283480 GCA_034641835.2 Pinus albicaulis
TTAAACACCCAAATTTTCGGCAATTGGAACGAAGTTGCCGATTTTGCCGGAAATTTTGCCGGAAATTTTGCCGGAAATTTTGCCGGAAATTTTGCCGGAAATTTTAAATTTTTATTTTTTTTTTTTTTTTTTAAACTCCTGGGATTATTTTATTTATTTAGGTGACTAATGTTGTTCAAATCATCATAGATAATGCCTCTAACTATGTTCTTGCTGGTAAAATGTTGGAGGAAAAACACAAAACCATCTTTTGGACCCCATGTGCTGCACATTGTGTAGACCTCATGCTTGAGGATATTGGTAAAATAGATTGGATCAAGAACACTGTAGAGCATGCCAAAAGCATAACAAAATATATTTACAATCACTCATGGATTTTGAACTTGATGAGGAAACACATAGGGGGCAAGGATATTATTAGGCCTGCCATCACTAGATTTGCAACACATTTTTTGACATTGTAATCTATGCTTTCCCAACATAGAAACTTGCAAAAGGTGTTTTCTAGTGATGAATGGAATGAATGTCAATGGTCTCACAAACATGATGGCAAAGATGTGAAAAAGAAAGTTATGAGGAAATATTTTGGAAAAAGGCAACAGAGATTGTGAAGGTTGCTGAGCCACTGGTTAAGCTGTTGCGGTTGGTGGATGGGGAAAGATTGACTATGGGCTTCATTTATGAGGTTATGGATCAAACAAAGAAGCAAATAAACGCAACATACAAGGAAAGAGTGGCTAAGTATGGGCCCATTTGGGAAATCATTGATCAAATATGGAACAATCAGCTCCATTGCCCTATACATGCAGCTGGGTATTTTCTGAACCCAAGGTATCATTATAAATCTCTGGAGGCAAGAGCTTTGACTGGGGAGGTTAAAGATGGATTGATTGATTGCATTGATCACATGATCCCCAAGGAGAGTGACTAGCTACTGATACACAAACAAATCACTATCTTCAGTAAAGCCATAGGTACCTTTAGCAAGAACCTTGCAAGGATTGCAAGGGAATCAGATGAGATAGGTAAACAAAGAATTTCAATTTTCAAATTCATATTTTATTATTTTGTAAAATTGTTAATAATTGGAAAGTTAGATATAATTTGTTGAGCTAACTGAAACTCATTACACAACTATGTTTTTTGCAGCATAATGGCGGGAGGCATTTGGTAGCCATTGTCCTGAATTGGAGAAGTTTGCAATTTGCATTTTGAGTCAAACTTGCAGTGCTTCTGGGTGTGAGCGCAATTGGTCTGTCTTTGAGAGGATTCACACGAAGAAGAGAAAACATTTGGAGCAAACACGATTAAATGATCTAGTCTATGTCCATTACAACCTCTGACTAAGACGCAACCAATTGCTGAACAAAAGACTTGATTTAGATCCCATTGTGTTGGATGATATTGATCCAACCAAGGTTAGTTTGGGAAGGTGAGCGAGAGCGGCGTATTACATTTTCGTAAGCTCGCTGGGAGCGACCAGGAGCATTTAATATATATGTATATATTTATATTTTGATGCATATATGTCAACAAAAGCATGAGTGATGAATTAGATATAAAAACATAAAAACATAGATTGAACCATATAACATCAATCATCTAGAAGCTATAATCTTCATCAACCACGTCCACAAGTTAGTAACATACAACATATTGAGTCTCATGATTCATCAATCTTAAAGTTTCAAGCTTTCAAAATTCAATATATAACATTTATCATCATTGATCACCAAAGTTGTACTTGTAAGCTAAGTGTAACCATTACAACAAAGAATATCTAACATGAAATGAAATGTTATAAAATGGAATGAAATGAAACAACTTTCAACTTTTACGAAGCATTGTATTCATAATTCATTATCAATAAGTTATAATTGCCAACTTCAAACTTCAAACTTAAATTGTCATATCTTGTTAACAAAAAATATCATAATAAATACGAAAGAGTCAACAATTATAAAAACTAGAAACTAGAAAAGACAAGTAAATCTATTATCTATAGCTAATGCTTGGGCCTCTTGCTGCCACGAGAAATGTCTAAATTTTGAGTCTTGTTGGAAAATCAAGATCTTTGTCATTAATATCACCCTCGAAGCATTAATATCTAGAGGTATCTTTATCATTACCTCTGGATCTATACGAGAGTCTTTGGCATTAATATCACCCTCTGGCATTCGCTCCGGGCGGGTTTAACGAGGGGGGAGTGGCTCCCACGCTGTGGATCCAACATCAGATTGGGTAGTGGAGACTCGTCCACCAGAGTTTGAATCTGATGAGGATATTGATGTGGGGTTGGACTTCAATTTACAGGTAGAGGCTCAGCTAAATGCAAATCCACTAGTACCAAGCCCAGCCCCAAGTCCTCCAATTACAGCCACAAGCACTTCCTCTAGTTAGCCACGACGCAAGCGCATAGTTCGTCCATCTCAGGCTCAACATGCTAGTGCTACTACTTCTACAGTTCCAGTTGAGAATCTTGATGAGGAGGAGGAGCCATGGGTTTCCTTCTCGGATTCAGAGCCTGAGCTAGAAGATATTGCCTTTTCTAGCAGTAGTGACTAGTCATGTTTTGTTGTAGAGGCCATTTAGAGCCTCCTTGGTTATGTGTTTTTGTTCTGATCTCTATATCATGTATGTGTTGGACAGTGCACTAGGTGCCATCTTGATATAATGGATATATTCATGAGCCTACTTTGATCATATGTTGTCTTTGTCTATATTCTAATGCTTTGTGTTTGGAAACATGAATGAAAATCTTTAAAATTATGTTTTTTTATAAAAAAATATATATATTTAATGTATTTTTTACAAAACGAGTCATTGAAATCGAATCGATCGAGTCCCTTTGATCGACCCTCGGCGGTTGAACGGGACTCGGAGTTTTAAAACACTAGATAGAGGCTAACGAAGCCAAATCGAGCGAGAGAGACAAGAGTAGAGGACTGCTCAGGCTTCTTGTCGAATCCCCACCGATCCATGCCCAAAAGTGTCCATGATAAACACGGATATGGGCACAAAATTCTATACGGAACCTTGCCTGGGAAACTCGGTTGTAATATATATAATGACCACCTACAAAATATATAATGCCACTCAACTACACTAATGAAAATCCATACCTTCAAGATCGAGAGCGAGCCCACCTTCAAACATACGATCATAACGGATGGGCGAGGGACCACATGATTGGCTTGGGTAGCGAAGATCATCGAGCTATCTGGTGTCTGCAAGGGGTTGCTGACTGTTGGTTGAGGACCATCTCGGAAATTTTTTTCTCATATGGATATTACCCACAGGTGGTGGGTAACAGGGACATGACAACTTCATGGTGAATGTAGATTCATATTCCAGTAGCTTTGGTGATATTAAAATAGATATTTGGATTTCTCCACTTCTGAATACACAACCACCCTTCTACATGCATTAGGTATCCAATGAGATGTATGAACAATTTTTTAAGCAACAGAGACTCAAATATTCATGGAACTTAAGTGAAAGGGAAGAGAAGCAGCCTTAGCTTATGAGTAACCAATGTAAGGCTATCTATTATCTTGAATTTGCAGGCACAACCAACTTGAAGTTACCACTTACAACATATTTGAGTCCACATTACAACGTACTCTTCAAATACTTTGAATTGTGTTTGCTACTTTCCAGTAAGTATTTTTGGGACCAGTGAACAACAATGAAACAATCTGAACTACAACTCATTTGGTATGTTTTACTAAGGTAAATCAAACCTCGTGCTATATGCAATGTAGTGTTGCATCCATTGCCTTTGAATTTTCTTAAGTCAATAAATTCATTCATATTTTAATGGGAGTTACCACTGACCTAATCAACCATATCAAACATTTTTAGTTTCTCTTATGCATGCTTATCTAGGACATGAAGATGTTGCCATCCATCTATCATACTTTACAAATAAGCTACAAATAAGTAGGGCCCAAAACTATCATTTTAATGGATGCGCTATTCAGCTTACACATTAGATACACTTTCCCCTTTTACACTTACTCTTCCAAATCACTTCCATTTCGAAGGGCATTTTAGAAATCCATCTAATAAATGGAACCCTTAACTAAGTTTTCATGGCCAACACCAATATGATGATTGATCATCTTGATCTTTGCAATGAATTTGATAAAATTTGTGTTGCAAGCAATCCCTGTTTACAAAAATCACTTTGTTTTCATTCCTATTGGGAGTTTGGAAAAGATGAGAAAAAAGTGTTTTCAAGACTTGGGAACAGGAAAGGGGAGAAAGATGGAATATTCGCTGGTAAGAGTATGTGGAGGTTTCTCTCTCATGATGATTTATGGTGGAATGTCATTCAGCCAAAATATTTGGAACCATTATCCTGTGAGAAGTCGATCAGATCACTAGTAAGGTCAATTGTGAATGTTTCAATCTGGAAATCCCTTGTTTTTTTCTTTCACATTAGTGGGAAAATGGTTGGCTTAGAGTATAGGGGATAGGAAAAAGGTGATATAGGAATTGACCCTTGTGTGGGATGTGAAGGACTCCATACCCTTCCACAAAATATCCTCATCCACCTCCAATATCAATGCTTATATTTTTAGACAATGGTGCAGACCCTGTATCTACTGATATTTGGAGACAAGGATGAAAGAAGGAAGAGATTCTAAATCCAGTGGGTCCTGAGGTCGATTCCCCCGCCCCCGTGTCTCGAACCCTTTGTGTCTAAAATGACATGTGTCTGACATGAGCTTGACTTGTATCAGACACAAGGCCTACTAGTGTCCCAAAATTTGGACACATGTCCTGTGAAATAAATGTCCTAAAATTGATTTATTGCCTCATTCTCATGCAATTCGGTCACAATTTTGGAGTTCTCAAAGGTTTTGGAGTATAGTTAAGGGCAATTAAGCAATGTTAGAAGGGATTCCAAGTGTTGGGAAGTGGATTTTTCCAACCCTACTAATGATATTAATGGTAATGTTAAATTCTTTAAGTAAAAGGATGACAATGAAAGATAAACATTATCATCCTTTTACTTAAATTTTTAACATTACCATTAATTGACATAGTATGTTTGAGACTAGCTTTGACCTCATTGGATGTCATATGGAGAAAGTAGAATTTTAGATTCCACTCAAAATCTAGCAGACTTAACAGTTTTCAAGATTTCAGGATTGGGGGGATTGCAACGTTTCTAATGGAGTTTGTCATGTATGACGGTATGGAACTAGAATTTAATTAAGAGGACCAAGCCTTCTATGTACCTCAATGTTGGTGCCATTGATTTTTGAACTCCTTTGTCATAACCCTAAGTAAAAATACACGCACCCATCACTCAAACAAGATCTCGATTTGAGATGTTAAGCTTTTTCTATGTTATTTTAATGCTTACAGGGTGATATTGATGATGAGGATCCCAATATAGGCAATGATTTTGATGATAGATAGTACTAGTTAATTGTTGTAGGCTTCTAGCATAAATTTTCTTTTGACTACACAAGCCAATTATGGCCTCTTTGTTGATGTATTTTTGGTTCAGAGATGGATTGCATTTGCACTCAATGTTTTGGTTACATGCATTAGTTGTGTGATGAATTTGTATCATGATCATGTAAGTGTTTTATATATTTAATATTTTATTTTTTATTTACTAATTTTTTATATTTTTTAACATATAATATATAATGTGTCGTCCATGTCATGCTCCGAGGGGTCATCATGTCACATGTCGGATACTCGTATTTTCATGTCCTTTGTGTCCCATGTCCTCGTGTCAGGTGATTTAATTAGCTAGGGACCATCCTAATACCAGAAATGGCTTGAAACACCACCAATCGTACCATACGACATTTCGCAATTCCAAAACACCATATGGTATGGTCGACGACGTTTCACAATTCTGAAATGACATACAGTACGAACAACGACGTTTCGCAATTCTGAAATGACATACAGTATGGACAACGACGTTTCAAAGTTATTTTGGCCGTTACAGACCACACATCAACTGTCTTTTTTTTTCTTTTCTTTTCCAGTCTGATCAAGGGGGCCAAGAGGGGCATGGGTCCCTTTTATGGCCTAGAAACACTACCTTAACAATTTTTTTCGAAGTTAAACACTTAGTTAATGAATTTTAATTAAAAGAAAATTAGGAATAGAATTTTCTAGAAAATTAAATTTCCCTAGAAATGCTATCAACCTCTTTCTATAAAAAATCACTTCATTCACTCATTTCTCACACATTATTCTATAAGAGGAGCTTCCTATAGTAGCAACAAGCATTTTAGTTGTGTTTTGGTGTGTGGGCGGCAAGAAGAAGAGGGTGGGTAGCAACTAATTTCGTGAGTGATTTATTTTCTATTTTTGCAAACATTCATGGCTTCTCAAAGTTGTGTTTCCAATGCCCCTAGATCTACTAAAGTAACCAGGCAGCAATAATACTACCCTCTATGGAGGTATGTTACCAAAGTCAAGCAAATGGGTTCCAGTGCTTCACAAGAATGGAAGTGCAATTTATGCAAAATTGATAGGACGTTCAAGGGATCTCACACAAGAGTGAAGGCTCACATTTTGCATGAAGAGATAAAGAGCATTGAAGTGTGTACACATACCAGATATCCAAAGGTGAGGGCTAAATTCAAGAGAGAGCAACATGATGCTCAAAGGTTGAAGGATCAAATAAGCAAAATCAACATGGGTGGCACTAGCAATCCTCACTTGGATGCTAGCAATGAGCCAAGAATTGTTCATGAAACAAGAAAGAGGAGGGAAATAGCAGTAGAAGAAGAGTCATCCAAGCCATCAAATCTAGTTAAAGACGGTAGATTGTTGAAAATGCTTGATAATCAAGGGCAAGAAGAAGTTGACTCAAGAGTAGCAAGGGTCATCTTTGCTTGTGGTATCCCTTTTAATGTGGTTCGATCCCCATATTGGGAGGATTTTGTGAGTGATTAATACAACCCCTCAAGGTTAAAGGGTCCAGACTATGAAAAACTCAAAAACAATTGCTCAATAAAGCAAGGCAACTATTTATTTTCTAGTAGCCAGGTAGACTAGAAAAAATTTCTAATTGATAACTACTTCCAATGATACATTCTTAATTTCTTATAGCATTCAAAACATTAAGCAGTTAACATTAGAAAATTTCAACCATTATCTTCAGTAGATCAGCAGAGATCACAATGAAACAATGATACAAGGGACACCAAAAATTTCTTGGGACAAAACCCCACAAGGGGGAAAACTCGGTAATCTTTCTTTATGAGAAGTTGTTCAATTCAATCAATTTGTACATCTTAATCTTCCAATCAAAATGTCTAACCCAGTGTTTTAAAAATCGGACTCGAGTTCCGAAACGATCGAGGGTTGGCTCCGACTCCGACTCCGTCTCGATATCGACTTGGCTGGTTCGGTTTCAATGACTCTATCTTTGTAAAAAATATGTTAAATATTAATTTTTTAATAAAAAAGCATAATTTTAAAGATTTTCATTCATGTTTCCAAACACAAAGCATTACAATATAGACAAAAGACAACATATGTAGGCTCATGAATATATCCATCATATCAAAATTGCACCCAGCGCACTGTCCAATACATGATGATGATATAGAGATCAAAACAAAAAACATAACCAAGGAGGCTCTAAATGGCCTCTACAACGAAACATGAATAGTCACTACTGTTAGACATCTGACAAGACAATATCCTCCGCCTCAAACTCTGAACCAGAGGGGGAAACCGCTTGCTCCTCCTCCTCTGAATCAACATCCTCAACTAAACTATAGCACATTGAGCCTGAGATAGACGAGTTATGCGCCTTCGTCATGGCTGACTAGAGGAAGTGCCTACAGTTGCAACTAGAGGACTTGGAGTTGGGACTGGGCCTGCTACTAGTGGATCTGCATTGAGCAGAGGCTCTACCTGTGTATCAAAGTCCATCCCCACACCAATATCCTCATCAGAGTCAAACTCTGGTGGACAAGACTCCACTACCCAATCTGATCTTGGATCAATATCCTCCAACACAATGGGATTTGAATGAGGTCTTTTGTTCAACAATTGGTTGTGTCTTAGTCAGAGGTTGTATTGGACATACACTAGATCATTTAATCGTTTTTGCTCCAAACGGTTTCTCTTCTTTGTGTGAATCCTCTCAAAGACAGACCAACTGTGCTCACACCTAGAAGCACTGCGAGTTTGACTCAAAATGCGGATTGCAAACCTCTGCAATTCAGGACAATGGCTCGATCGGCTCGGTCGGCTCAGTGTACGACTTGGTCGGCTAGGTGTAAGGCTTGGTTGACTCGGTCACAAACAGGTCTCCAGACTGGTTTTTCCACTGAGTCGGTCCGACCGAGGGTCTGGCTTGGTTGACTCGTCCGATTCCAAGTCGGTCCGACCGATTTTTAAAACTATGGTCAAACCATTAACCACATTCAATGCTCAGTCAAATCAAGTCAAAGGAGAGAGAGAGAGAGAGAGAGAGAGAGAGAGAGAGTCAACATTTTGCTCACTGGTCAATACTAGTCAAGGGGCTGAATTTCGGCCTATAGTAGCTAGTCAAAGGGCCGAAAGTTGGTCCTATAATTCCACATAAGAGACTTGGTCAAACTACAGGGTTTGGCTTGCAGTCAACCCTCAATCAATGCCCAAAAACAGTTGCAGAAGTCGATCAACGAACAGTCAAATATTCAGAGAATATTTGGCCTCCAATCACAATCAAAGATTGAGTCAAACAACAAAGAAAAGATGTTGGTCAACACAGATCACAAAAAGTCAACTCGCTGGTCAAATCAATCTTTTTCTTCTGCCCACGTGTGAACATATGTCTTCTGTTGTGACGGGTCCAAATTTCTTGCATTGATGTGAACTGCAAATGAGAGATTTGAAATTTGAATCTCCAATATATAGTAGATCAATGGGAGGAGTTCTAACCAAGGGTCACCTCTTCAAGAGGTGGGGCTGACCTGACAAGATTAGCCGACTTGGACAACTAGAAAATAATGTATTTCTCTTTTGATTTGGATGATTAAAATACCAACTGCAGCTATCATTTTCCAACACTCCCTCTTAGCCAGGGAGGTACTTTTCATTGACTCCATCAGATGTACAAATTTCATCACAAGGAAAGGTTGAAAACGTCAAGCTCATTCCACAAGCCAAAACCAATGGTATCGAGGTCATAACCAAACTGACCATGGGATCAATCAATATATTTCATGAGGCCAAACTCTCCAACCATATGAAATGGTTTCTTAGTCAAGCAAAATGACCTAAGTGTGTAATCAAAGTCAATCTCTCTGACCATCCCACTAGTCTCTCAGTCAAACCCAATGACCCAGGAGAGTAATCAGGATCAAACTCTCTAACCATACCAATGGTTTCCGAGTCAAACCCAATGACCTAAGAGAGTACACAGGGTCCATCTCTTCAACCATAAATAAAGTCTTTTGGTCAAAGACCCAATGGAGGAATCCTTATCTCAATTTCAAATTCCTCGACTATATAGTCTCTTGGTCCACGACCCAAGGGAGAGTACTCAAAATCAATGTCCTCGACCAAGCTCACTGGCCTCTCGGCCAAACACAATGACCTAAAGGAGCACTCAAGGCCTCAAAACCAAACTCCCCAACCATAATGGTTTCTCAGTCAAACTCAATGACCCAAGGGAGTAACTAGAATAATCTTCCCAACCAAAATCATGGTTTCTTAACCAAGCCCAAGGAAGATTATCATTCGCATGATGCTATACAATCAATGCTCTCTCTCTCTCTCTAAGAGGAATTCTCAGCCACTCTAAGCTTCTCACAGAAGCAAGCAAACTCCTTCCGAAAAAGTGGCTTTGTCAAAACTATAGTGACCTGCTCAACAGAAAAAATGTATACGAGTCTCATAACTCTTCTTTGGACAACATCCCAAATATAGTGATACTTGATCTCAATGTTCTTCGACTTGTAATGGAAAAATTGGATTCTCAAAAAGCTTCAAACTTTTGATTATCATAGTATATCATGGTCGATTCTAGCACCTGAATAAACAATCCAACAAACAACAACAGGTTGATCAATCAATTATATACTCAGATTCAACTATGCAACAGAGTGTTGCATCCAAAATATCATAGCAGAACCCAAGTTATCCATCCCAATCAAAATCATACAGTTGCAAACCAATGCACATGTTAGGGCTCAACCATGAGTCTACTTGTCACAAGCTTTACTTGTTCTTGCGTTCTTTTTATCTAATGTCACAGCCTTGGCAGCCTTCATTATGTACCCGCAATCCTCACTAGGAGACCAATGAAGAACAAATACAATCAAGCAAGATATACAAAGACAAGAGACTAACAGTTAAAAATAGTAATAATAGTAATAATCAAGAAAAAGAGATATAAAATACTTATCTTTTGAGAACATGTCAGCTCCCTCTTGAACTTAGATTTCTTACATCCAACTTGCAAATCAACGTCTTCCACATCATCATCATGATGTCATTTCTTCCTAGAGTTTCTTCTTTCAGCGGAAACAATCAATCCTAGGGTTTTGTCCATAGGGTTTTACTTATCCAAGCCTTGTTGCTTCAAGGGTCTTCAAATCTTTGATATTCAATTTCATATTCAAATTTCAAAACCCTAGATTATTTATGAGATAAAATCTGTTATTGTCCTTAATCATTTAATCATCTTTGGTCACAACAAACCAACTAGCTCATCTTCTTCAAATTACCAAGAAAGATCTTAGTACATGGGTCCTTAAATGATACATGACATCAATACTTTTAGAAACATAGATCTTTAGTAATGATAGAGTGATATCAGATCTGCAAGAGCTTTGATATTGATACATTTCTTTCATCTTTCAAAAATTGGCAACCATCATTTATGAAATAGATACCATTCTTCTAAATATGTAATGCAGAGATACATCTAGCTTCTGAACAGCATCATCATACTTCAATCTTTTGATATATGAGTAAGGTCACATATTTTCACATGTGGCTATATTGTTGTGAGCCAATGTCTTTTCTCCTTGCTATGATTTTATGCCACACATTAGCAATATCGAAGATTACTCAGTAAAATGGAGGGGCACCTTCAGTACTTATAGTTGTCCTTGAAGATTCCTCACATTCCCATCATTGACTAACTTGTTCCAACAATGTATATAACTTATAGTTTATGTCAACAAATGTTAGTGCTTAGAAATTGCCTCAATAATCTGTCTTTGGCAACATCTTCAAGTGTTCAATGCTATTTGTTTCACATCTTACAATAGAACAAAGCATACTAGATTTTGTACCTTATATATACATGCTTATTGAAATCAGCCTAGGTCATACTTGAATTCATCATTACAACTATCGTTCATTTAATGCATAACTATAGTCTTCTAATTGAGGTATATCATTAGCTCCAAGAATTTTCAAGACCCATACTTGTCCTTCCTGACAAAGCTCCTCTAATGATAAGAGATCAAATACTTAAAACAACGGTTATACATGCCTCACATCTAATGAGTTCAAGGAGGCATCCCTTAGACATTTATGAATCATGCTTTGTAATCTGCTTCCTATCCAACCTTATTGGTAATTGCTTGCATTCGAGGCTTCTTGAAATTTGCCAGTCTCACTCATTTTAGAGCATTCGTTAGCAAATTTTAATAATTGATACATACCTTTATCCAAATTCAAACTTCAATGGTCTCCTTGAGGATCAAGCTTAATATTTTCATTGTGCTTTGCATGGTAACAGATCTACAACACTTCAGGATGACAACACACATAGATGACATTATTATCAAAAGGCATGATTTAGACTTCTTTTGACCACAGAATTTTAGTGAACTTCAGCCTTCCATAGATGTTCGAGTCAGAGGCTTCATAGGCCTCTAGCCTTCCTTTCTTCGCACAAAATTTACTTGGTGGAGCATTTAAAACATCAAGCAGTTATACATAGAAAATTTCAATCATGTTACAATTCAAAATGCTGTACACTTCCAATAATGACAATAAAAAAAAAAAAGAATTGACCCTGTTAAGAATAGCCCTTCCTGTATAGACTACTGGATCAATGTGACAATTTGCCCAAAGCTTGTTGATAAACATTCCACGGTTATTCTTACTAATGATTACAAATGACAAATGAGATTCATAAAAATCAAGACAAACTTCCAAGTATAAAGACAATTCAGTTAAACCTACAGCCAATTTTTTTATATTTATATTTTCGTTGCTGGATTCAGGAATACTGAGATATTATTTGATCACAAATACGTAAGGCTAAATTAGTAAGAACAGCAGAAGATATTACATACATGATAATAGAATGGTCTACGAGGTAATCAGCTTCTTCCTCTTCTGTCTTCATGTAGTAAACTCGGAATTCGCGGGCAACCTGTCTGATATCACTCTGACTTCCCGTTAAACCCACCAGATTTGGATGGAATTCTGCAATAAGGCCAAAATATATATCAACACTTTTGTTGGTGCACAAAAATCTATATTATATTGGCTGCATTACTTGAGGCTAGATAAGATGACAAAATTTTGTTAATGTTCGTTATCACTCCAAACTGTCCTTGGTGAATTTAGACCCGAGGATATTGAATGAATACTTTCAAAAAGTGCCAATATCGCCTCACACAATCCCTCTCACTTGCTATCCTTGGAGAATCTCCCTAGATGATTTGAGGCTTCAACCTTGAAACTCTTGGCGGAAAATAACCACGCAAATCTGCCATATAACTTGCTAATCTGCAATAAATTACAGTCTGTACTTTTCCTCTACAAATTAATAATAATAACTTCAAATTCATGATTAAATATGTCTAGGTAACACAGAAAATTCACAAACCTGTGACTAGCATTGCGTCTTAAAAATTGAACCACAGTACCACAGAGATCAAACACTCAAAGAAAAGTTCAAACCAAGACAACCAAGAGATAGTTCTTTGTATTGCATCACATAATTGAGAAAAAATCTTTCTTACAAAGAGTTACAGGATAGTCGGGATAATCCATATTAGGAATGCAGGATAGACTGAGAAACATACTAAAGCGAAATAACGCATAAAACTTAAAGCATCAAATAACTTAAAGTTGAAGTGACTTTATTAATACCTATATCTAATATACAATTGACCATTATAATCTATTTACCGTAACAGCCTCCCTTAATGGTCACTGTACTAACAACACCAAGTTTATCAAGCAATTTTACATATTTTTCAGTACCCCAACGACTTGGTGAAGATGTCCACAGTTTGGTCCTCTATGGAACAATATTACAGCTAAAAAGATCCATCCTCCACAAGTTGATTGATGAAGTGGCAATATCCCTTGTCATGCTTGGTATGCTCATGGAAGACTGGATTCTTGGTCTTTCTAGTAGACTGGAGCACTCCTTGTCAAAGAGCGCGGGTGTGTTGTTTTTCTAGTACATGTAGAACTAGAGAAAAAATTTCAAATCTGGTAACTACTTTCAATGATATTACAGTCTTCTTCAGAGCATCCAATATAACTTTTAGAGCATATTAATCATTAAGCAGTTACACTTGAAAAAACACAACCATAAACAATGAGCAGAAGAGGTCACAGAGATAATAATACAAGAGACACCAGCAATTAGGTCAATGACCAGGGAAAAACCCACTAAGTGGAAAACCCAATCAATCTTTCCCTAGGAGAGAGATTCCAATTCAATTTGTCCAATTGTAACCAGTCAAAGGTCAAATTTTGACCATACAAACCAACTCAAACTTAGTCAACAAAGAGAGATAATGCATGCCAAAGATTTGTTGCTCTCCTTCACCTACTCTCTGCTCAGAAATTTCTGCTTTGCTCTCTCTTGCTTGCTCTCAAATGCTCATGAAAGAATAATATCATCTTTTCTCTTCTTCTCTCCTTTTACCCTAACCTATGTGACTTTTGAGTGATCCTTAAAGCCAATGGCTGAGAAAGCTTTAGATCAAGCGCTGAAAATAAATACACACTATTTTCACTTTTTCTATTTAATCGCTCACCCACTTAAATAAACGCCCACTTAGCCTTTTATTTCCATAGTCACTTTTTCACTTTCTAATTCTTCATTGACTTTAAAAAAGTCACTTTTAAATTAGAATGTCACTTTATCACTTATAAAGTCGCTTTTAAATTAGACTGACTTTACCACTTATAAAGTCACTTTTAGGAGAAGTACAATAGATTGGACACTTTTGCCTAGGCAAAAAATCAAAGCCATAGGGAACCACTTGTCCTTGGTACCCAAAATTTAACATGGTCTCCAGAAAGTAGACCCAAGTGTTTCTAGAGTAGTCATATCTATGGATACCGCAAAGTAGCTAGACCCTGTGATTGATTCCACTGGCATAGGACCACGTATACATGAATGCACCAAGTCCAATATCCCCTTGGACTTAGTCTCACTGATGAGCTACAGAATTGAACTTTTTGTTGTGAACTTACGTACTCTGTTTTCAACTAATCCACCTCTTTCGCCTCAAAATTATCATTAAAACCTTGTACATATGTCATGGGCAGCTTAAGGTATGAAATATATGTTTACTAGTTTTCTTATCACATTTCTAGATTAGAACTCAAGGGTGTTAAAAGAGTAGTTTGATATATATATATATATATATATATATATATATATAAAGAGAGAGAGAGAGAATAAATGAAGAGGCGCTAACTTAAGCTCGTAAAGGTGCACAGCAGGTATTATGTGATTAACAGGCATGTGGCAACTGTGAGAAGGGAACATAAGGCACTTACAGGTTTAACCGAATGTTATAAAGAGTGAAACGACTTTAGTTCGGGCATCTTCGATGAATCTGAAACATACAGGTGTAGCCACCTGTGTATTATTACCTTAATGTTGTACAGAGGACCAATTGTAAGCCTGTCTGTTATATGGATTTTATCCAAGTCCAAGGAGTGAGTTTTGTATCTAACAAGTTGCTACATTAATAATTGAAGATTGTCTGAGATGCATCAACGTGTAACAGTTGTTACAGAACCGAGGGCGAATCAATTATTACTCACAGGGTTCCTTGTTATGTTTACTCTTTATTTATTGATGTATCGTGTGGTAAACTGTTCTGGTTAAAGTAACCTCTAATTTTAGACGATCTGTTGAGACTCAGATTCCCCTCCATCATATTAATATACGTACTCTTAAGCATATGAGGGGAGGGGAGACAATATGTGTGAACTATACTGTAATTTTGATTACTATAGATATAAATCTTGCATGTGGATGTGTTGGATTGTTGACTGAAATCACGTTGAGGAATTCTTGTATTCTTAGGCATAGGTCAAACCCTGAGTTGCGCTTGTACTGTCGCTGCGACAAACACCCTCCAAAATTTTGCCTACACTTGAATTTTGTACCCTTCTTGTGATTTTTTGACCAGTCGTTTCAAGTTGTTCATACCCACTTCATGATTGGTTGATGTTCTTCTAAAGGCACTAAGTGTTGAAACCACTTGCTTACACATGCTTAGCTTTCGATGCATTCACAAGCACGCCTCATTCGAGCAAGTTTAGCAGTCCATGTCTATCCTTGAAGACAGGCTTGTGCAGTCTTTAGAGATAGTGATTGCACAGTCCTGAGATATAGTGCCTGCGCAATGCCTAATGATAGTGACTGCACAGTACTTAGTGGCAGTGACTCTGCAACCCTTGGTGGCAGTGACTACACAGTTCATAGAGACAGTGCTTGCGCAACCTTTCCTGACAGTCAGTGCACAATTCAAGCCAGCAGTGAGTATGCAGTTCCTCAAGTCAATGTCGTTACACTTCTTGCCAGCAGCCATCTCACTATTGACTCATGGTCTCCCGAGATGCACTCATGAACCCTGAGCCTCAGTCGAATGTCTACTCACTTCGCATAAAGAATCTCCCATGGAGGTCACTCACAATGGTCTTTCACTTTTGAGCTTTGTGCACTATTGGACCCAAAGGAGCATTCTCTCACTCTTGGTTACAACTATACTGTGATTCGGGTGAGTTTTCTCAATTGTGGTTTTTATGCGCGTTTGCATTCATAAGTGTTGCTTTCACTTTCGCGACTGTCGTTTTTTCTTGCTTTCACTTTTGCAAGTGTCGCATTTGCTTTCTTTGGCTTCCCCATGTGTCCCAACACTGACTCTGGCTTGCCTCCATTGTGCATGCTGCAATTCCAGTGGGTAGTCAATCATCTGGAGACCCTTGCAATGACAAACTGTGCAGTACAAAGGCTCTCTCCTCTTAATGATGAAGTGAGCATCCTCAAGGCAAAGTGATCTAACCTTCTGCTGCTTACCTCAGCCAACTGCACAATCCCTTAGAAAGGCCAAATGGATTTTCAAGGGCTATGTTTTGCAAATGAAACTTGTAATGGAAGGTCATAGTCCAAGAAATCCTTGTGGAAACTTGGATTCCAAGTGGCCTTTCTGAAATTATCTTCAAGAGGTTCTGGGACCACATGGGGCCGAGTGGGCGCGAGGTTAGGTCAAGGGAATGGGATTGAGCAACCCATGATGTACTTGACCTAATCAGGGAGGAAAAGGGGATCACGGAATGAATTTTCAATGAAAGGAAATATAATGATTGCAGTGAGGTTTCTAGCTTAATGGAACCAAGGTCAAGATTCAATCTTGAGGCTAGGGCTTGAGATATCTCAAAATCCCATCGTCACAATTTCCTCAAAATTTGAGGGCACCTAGGAGACACACCAATCCAATAGGAGCCAAGGGATCGATTTTTTTTTAATGGGTGATTTGCAAGAAAATTGATGCCCTCGAGGACCCAATGGGGATAGACCTAGAAAAGAAGGAAGGTGAGGGAGAAAGATGAACTTTTAAGTGATCACCAGAGGATGACCAGTGTTTTGTCCTTTGGGAGAGATAGAGTCATGGAAGATTTAGAGTTTTGATTGATTTCCACTTGTCAAGGAGGCCTAAAAGACAACTTCGCTAGGCATTAGGGCTTAAAGGAAGTAGCTTCAACGTCATTTATACTTCGTTCAACAATATTTGGTGACTTATCAAGACAAAATTCAACAAGAATGTCTCTAGGAACATTCATTCATTCAAACATGGCCATACACCATACGACACTATTTTGAGATTCAATTTCCACAATTTCGTTCCAAGAAAAGTAGCAAATTAACCCTAGAATAACAAAAATGCCAAAATCATGAATGCAGCAAAAGAAATAACAAGAATAGCATTAAAATAGTACTTACACGTAAGAAGAATATAACCAATCACCAAGATATGCCAATCATAGAAGCTCCAAGACAGAAGAATAACCAAACATCGAAATTCATCCATTCATCCCAAAAAATCCAACGTTGCACCGGTACCGCTCCAATTCTGCGGTACCCCAAGCTCCGTCGCTTCCGAGCTGAGTCGCGCACGAAACGCTCCAAAATGGGTGGAAAGCTTGATTGGAGCGTTGGAGCTTTTCGGAAGCTTCTGTTTGCAAGTTTTGCCGTTTCCAGAGCGGGTTTCTGGTGGGAACGTGGATCGGGAGCCTGTGGGAGCTCCAAACCATCGAGGAGCGTCTCTATAATTTGGCAGCAAACCCGTTACCACATGGATCAAAATTACTATTCAAATTACTATGTTGCACTCGTGCTGGGATGAAGCAAACTGAATGTGAATACCATGGTTTGGTTTGGTTTGGTAGAATGATGAATCTGTGGTTTTCGGATAAAACCATGTGTCATGTGCCGCAAGGATTGAGAACTCATTTTTGGGTTTGAAGGGACTGTACACCGGCTACACGTCTTCTGTGTCGCTCGTGAGTGCGCGAGGATCGAAAGAAAAGTAACATGGCGTACTTACCACTTGTTGGTGCACTGAACATTCACAACATTTAATGTAACAAAGATATTTATGCTCGCTGTGTAACTTCAGAAGAGGACGGATTCCCAAGCGTAACTTTGGAAGATAATAATTTTTTATTTTTTTATTTTAAAAATGAGTGACCTGGAGTTAGGTAGGAAGATGGTGATTTTTTATTTTTAATAATGAGTTAGGTTGGATTTAGTTTAATCTAGTTTTAGTTTTTATGTTGAGGAGGAAAAGATTGATTTATTTAATTAAATTATTTTTCTTTAAAATGATGATTTTGAGAGGTTTCACAATTTAGAATGAGATTATTTATTTAAGGTACTATCAATATTTTGCCTTGTCCCATAAAGAAAAAGGTCTCATACACCAATATTTAGTATTTTGTTTCGTTGTAATCTTATACTAGATTATTATTATTATTAAAAAGTAATTTCAATCCTATAATTTTAACAAGAAAAACTTTATGTTGGGAAAAAAAATGTGTGAAAGTCATAAAATGACTAGCACTCACTTTATAAGTGGGGTGGTAATCTGTAGTTTAGTTATCCAATATATAAGGGAAAGATGGTCCCTCCCATAGTTGAATTATGTATTACTCTAGGCTTTTATCTTTAGGTTTTGTGTTTTTTTTTAAGTAAGAATATCAATATGATTTGGATGACTTTTAGTTTTGGTTTTAACTTTATATGGTTGTCCCTTGAGTCTTAAATAATGAATCATTTAAAAATTCATTTAAAATTTTAATTTGGAATGTACATTAAAACATTTAATTTTCACTATTTAAAAAAAATCATATATATTAAATTTTATTTTTTAATATATTATATTATTACCACTCCCAACTTAGACGTTTCCTGTAAATTTGGGCAAAGCTTCTAGCCGTACCAGATACTCGTTCCCACGTACCCAAAGTACCCGCGTACTGGAAACTCGTGCAAATATAGCAAAAATATCATCCTCAAAAGATAGCGAAAATCTCACAAGAAGATATGATCCAATCCAAGTGATGATGTGTGAATGAATCAATTCATCATCTATTTATACAATGCCCAATGAATTCGATTTAGCTAATTTTGGCCTAATGTAGCCCCTAAAATAAAAAAATGTCCATAATAACAATCTTTTGGTGATGTGTGGTTTGACGGAAAGTTTCCTTGGGTGAAACCCAAGAGACCGTAGTTCAAATCTCATTGAGTATGTGGCTTGCTATGATCTTGGCTCAAGGAGTAGGCTCCCCCTTCCCCGAGGGGTCTCGGCTCTTGCTGAATCATAAGATCTGGTATATCTGACTTGCAGGCTGTTGGATATATCCTGGTGTTATATTGGCGACCATGAGGATTGACCCTGGGTCTCCCCTAGATTACTCTAAAGAATTACCGATTCACCATGTGTTAAAAAAAAACAATCTTTTGGTGACAAACGCACCAAACTAGCTCAATAACAAAAGAGTAAAGCCTCTCAAAAGGGTCGAATGATCAATAATATGTGTTAGTGGGCCTTCGAGGAGACCCAATGAAGTCCGTAAGTGCTGTAATGTGAAATATGACTCCCAAAAGTAGTGGACAAGGGGTTGGCCCCTTGTTGTCCGAGTAATAAACCTGTGGTGCTTCCAAATATATGTGGGGGCACACAAGTGTCCTCATGTGTCTCCAAACAAATCGAAAATGCTTGTAGATCATCTGCAAGGGCTAGGATGATGGTAACGCCACATCATCATATAGGTCCTGGATCATCTGCCAAGTGTATGGTGTAACTGTGGAGCCAATTGGGCATGGTGAACCATGTGCATCTTCCATGTCCAATGCATGAACCACGAGAAACCTCTGAATGACTCCCGAGATCCATGGAATGTTGTTTGTTGCTTAAGGACGCCCATGGCTCTCTACACACACCCTACATATGCCAAAGTAGCCCTCTGGAGGGCTAGGACCCTGTATAGGGAGCCCAAACCAAAGATGGAGAACATCTGCAATCCTACATAAGATCCAATGCATCACCTTGCCTTCCAATATACCAAGTAAAGGAGTTTACAAAACCATGGAAAACAAGTGGGCACTTCATAATAGCATGCCCTTCCATCATCAGATTTGGCATGTGCTAATGTCTTCAAGCTCCAAGGGAGGTTACCCAAGCACCCTATTAGGTGGTTTCAGCTTCTAAAGGGGGTGGTATGTCCATGGTACATCCTTCAAATGGTGGTGGCATGTGATAAATTGATGGAACAAAGTAGGGGATGAAGGGAAAACTCTGGGTCACATGCCATGGTACGAGGGCAGCTAATAAAAGGGAAGCCCACACTTGGGTAAATAATGTGTAGGAGGGAGCAATCGTGGTACATGAGTTACCCCGACCTTGATTTTCCACCCTTTTTCATACGACTTTTGTCTTTTATGATTTTTCTTTGGTTAATTGCTCGGGGCTCAAGCGAATGAGAGCATGATGTGTAAAGTATTGTTGGAACCAGTGTTGCACGATCCTTCTCCCCCCCCCCAAGGATCCAAGGTCAGAACCGCATCTCGTACAGATCCTTGGGCGATCCTCTGACGGAACCGCGTATCCGAAAATCAAATCCGAGGTTCCGTTGTTTTGAGGTGATTCCTGGAAATCTAGAAACACCCAAACCCGATTCGCGTTTCCGAATTCCCGATCCACGAATCCGGAAAAGGATCTGTTGGGGATCCGTGGAGGTTCGGGCATGGATCCACACAGATCGCCAGTGGATCCAGAGGGAGATGGACGGTTCCGCAGGGTTCTAAATTTTTTTTTAAATTTCTTTGACTTAAGTTGGGTTGGGGCTTCCCAGACACTCCCAAGGTGCTCCCTTGATGCTCCTTAGATGCTTCCTAGATGCTCCCTCCTGGTAATGTTAAATTTTTAAAGTAAAAGAGACACTATCCTTTATTTTTCATTTTCATCCTTTTACTTAAATTTTTAACATTACCATGAAATGACTCGGGATGTTTGAGAGTGGTTCCAGCCTCATTGGGCTTCATATGGAGAAAATATCATTTCATATCCTATTCAAAATTCAACAGACTTAACAGTTTTCAAGAATTTAGGATTAATTAGATTGTGGCTTTTCATTAGATTATATCATGTACGAGGGTATGTGATTGGCATTTAATCAATAGCACCAACCCTCTATGTGCTCATGTACCCTAGTGTTCGTGGTGTTAATTGTTGAACTCCTTGTGGAAATTTCTGAATCTTACACTTATACAGAAATTATTACTGTTAATCTAGTTATGCTCCTACTTAGACAAGTTATTAACTGAATAAAATTCAAGTTAAAATCGAAGAAAAACACATAACAAATCTCCACCAATCCAGATCTAGAACAAGTTCATACACACATAAACAAAGTGACTGTTATTTCTGGACAAATAGTCCCCGGAAAAACCCAATGCGGGAAAACCGGTCTCTGGTTGCTGGAGGGTTTTATTATTAAGAATTTTCTGAATACAACAAGCCTGGGTTCCAGATCTGGAAAACCCGAAAGAGAATATACTAGATCTACAGCTCACTGGCTGTTCTAAGGCCAAAATAATGACTGATCCACACCCTCAAACGAGATTTACAGAACTCAGCCAAGATTAGGGCCTAGAAACTGCAGCGCTGCCCCTGAAAGCCTCTGCGTCAGCCTCTGAAGCCCCTTTAACCCCCAGCGCTGCTCCGGAAGGGAATGTGTTACCCCAGACTGGGTGACGCAACCTCTACGCTACGCCTTAGGGTCTCTACGTAACCCTCTGTGTTATGCTGTCCTTGGAGGGACTGTGTTGTCCTTGCTGCTACAGCTTCCCTTCTCCTCTGCACTATCATTGAGCTGATCTCTGGCTCTTGTGTATTCTAGACCCCGAGATCAGATCATCCCCTTGGCCTAAATTCCTCTCTCTACAGTTGAAACACTTCTGAGTATTCTTAGCAAACCCTGCTCTAGAATCTCAGCTTAGCTTCAGTGCTCTGCCTCTGTGTTTCTTTACAAATGACCCCAAGCCTTTCCTTTATACTTTTCTCGTTGGAAAACCAATGACCATGATCAGATCTTGAATCAATGGCTAAGATTAAAAGAAAGCTTGATCCGTGTGACTTAAGACAATTTCATCACATGTTTAATTAAATTCACCTTAATTATTTAAGCTGCTTTTACCCCAAATACACAAAATCTCAACACTCCTTTGTCATGGCCTTAGCAAAAAATTACCTTTCAATCAAGTCAAAATCATTGATCAAGCATGTTAAGCTTTTTCCACCATATTTTAAGGCTTGGATTAGGTAGTTTGATTAAAATTGGGAAATGTTGACTAATATCCCTGGACAATCGAGGTAGAAGCAAAGGCAAGACAAGAGGAGAAGAATCTACATTCTAGATGGTTGATGCTCGAATAATTAACCATTGATGTACAATGGATGCCATATCTATCTTGATTTGTATACAAATATGCATGTTTTCATATCTTCTACAACTAGTTTGGTATTTTGGATGTTTTTTCCAATATAAATGCAAATATATATATATATATAATAGATGGTTCTGAGACGCTTCGCTTCCTAGATTTTTGGGAAATGACGCTTCTGCGTTTCCGCTTCCAAAAAACGTCCCTGCTTCATCCCCGCTTTGTGCAACATTGGTTGGAACCCATATAACTTGTATTTTTTCCCTTCCCATTTAAATTTTATAAATTGCTTTTGATGGTTGACAGAGTAATTGCCTAGGGTTTCTAGCCATTGGATACCTAGGACCACATCCATTCCTCCTAATGGTACAATGTAGAAAAAAGATTCTAAATTATAGTCTTGAATTTGTGATTTGACTTTATGGCATTTTTCTACTTTTTTCAATTTTCTTATCGTCAGCTACCATAACTTTCATGTTGGGCATAGGAAATGTGAAAATGCTGAACCTTTTCACCATATTTGAGTCCAAAAAGTTGTGGGTGCTACTGCTATCGATTAAAACCATTATGTTGCTCTTCATGACATGGTTTTAAATTTAATGTCTGGGGCTAAGATATACCTGTCATGGTTAATAATGACGCTTGCGGAATATTCTCGTTAACTGGTTTTGGAGAAAATTGTGGAGAATCTTCAATTTCTTCTACATCTGATTATTCATTGTTTGAATCATTGGTTGTTTCACATGTATACAAGTTCTTGGTTTCTTTTCCCTTAGCACATCTATGTTTAGGGTCCCATTTTTCACCACAACGTTTTCAATTACCTTCTTTCATTCTTTACATTTCCAGATTAGTTTTTTCTCCTTCACGAAGATGTGGTGGAACATATTTTAAATTATCTGTGTTCGTAGTTTGGGGAAAACTTCGCCTTGAATATACTCTTTCAACTTTTGGCCACTGCACCTTTTCGTGCTTCTTTTCAGCAGCTTCTGCTTTCTGTCTTGCTTCTTCTATAGAATTGATGTCATGAAGCTCAAACTCAGTCTGGAGATGGGGTTTAAGTCTCGTGATGTATGATTGAATGAGATGAGTTTCTGATAATCCAAGTACTCATGTAGCTAAAGTTTCTCGTTCTATGGGGGAAATACCAAGGTAACAGGGAACGAAGACAACGCCTGCTCAATGGATGAATCAGACACAGTGGAATACAACAGAGAGAAGAACAGTGACAGCAACGTGACTGGAGTAGCAGTGAACCAAGTAGTCACTCACTCTAATACTAAATGAAGAGAATAACTAAATTTTACGGAATATTTTAAGGATGGAAATTTATCTTAGAGTTTAGAAACCTTGGTGAATCTCACTAGCACATAATATGCAATTTGTAAAATGTTTGGCAATTTTTTTGTAGAAGTATTCAAATTTTTAATAATTTGTATAGTCTCTATATAAAATTTTGGCGACTTTTAAGGTAAAACAATTTTATGCTATAAAATTTGGGCCAATTATTTTTAGAAAAAATGGAAATTAAAGAATCTTTTTTTTGGAAAAAACATGGAAAATTAGCCCAATTGCGAATATTAGCCCCTAAATTTTTCCTTGACTACATGATGATTGTTTACAATGAGGGTCCCTAGCTTATATACTGCCATGGGCACCCTTTTGGGAAAGTGCATGTTATGAATATTTTATTAATTATTAGTTAGATATAGTTATATTAGGTTTATTAACTGAAAGGGCATGATCAAAGATCATGCCTCTTCACCAAGGGACACCTTGAGGCTATATTTAAAGCCTAGGCGATCCCTCATTGTAATCATCTCTTATCTTCATCATTAATAATATATATTTATCAAGTTTACCAGAGTTTTTACACTCCATTGGTATCAGAGCCATCGCTCTTCGGGATCTGTGTGATCACCCAGGAATTACAGAATTCCAGAACTGCAATTCCAGATTGCAGATTTTTTTTTTATCAGTGCTTGTGGCAGCATTTGTTTAAAATTTTTTATCAATTTCGTCAAAATTTGTGAACTCGGACCTGTCATACTTTGGAGGCTCGGACATCCTGTGATAGTTTGGTAGCTTGGATTGCTAGTGAACAGTCACCTCTCCTCAGATTGCAACACGGTTGAAAGCTTTGTGGAGAGCTCAAGCTACTAAAGATTACTAGCAGAGAGAACTCGAATCTGTGGTGTTAAGCCTCGGAACAGTTATCTCATACCTGTTTGGGTGCCTCCATAACTCGGTCCCGTAGGGTATAGCCTCATAGTTCAGACTGTGGATAATCAATTCAGTGAAGACAATTACAGAAATATACCATAGTTCACAACTCGTAAACTAGAGAAACCCACGAGGGTTTGAAGAAGTATTGTTTGGGTTAAAAGTCTGTTATTGGTTATCCATACCCTCGGACCTGTAGCTGTGAGCATTGCAGAAAACTCTCGGACCTGTGACAAGGACTGTACATTTGCTGGGATCATCTGTTGAAGGGACAGAGCTATACCACAGAACTCAGATTGTTGAACAAGGAGAGTCGGATCTGTGTAAAGGAGCGTGGACCAAAATTATATGAAACAGGTGTGTCGTTTTGAACGAGCTGAGCATCGTTGTTTTAGAAATCGATTGTTACTGCACTGTCGTTCTTCAGCTCTTTCCGCCGGTTAAATCGACCCGCTGCTTCGTGGAAGAAACGTTGTCTGCCGGCCAGAATTACTTCCGCGTACATTCCCTTATCACTCCGCCTGTCCGACCGTTTTCACCGCATTCCTTACTGCCGCCGGCCCTGTCAGCCATCGGCCACCGCAGCACATAAACACGTTCGGTCAGCAAAAATAAAAGTGCTGTGATATCGTTTTTAAAAGCGGACGGGTATTTTTATGTGAAGGGTTTATCGATAATCATAAGTATATTTAAGTAGAAGGGTCCGCCGTCTGTCCGCATAACAAAATCTTACGTTTAAATTTTTTTTTCGTGAAACAGTGTGTCGTTCTAAAACGGAAGGGCACATTTTAAAAAAAACACGATTTTTTTTTAATTATATATAAAATATATATTATATAATTTAATTGATAATTATATATATATATTATAATTATATAGTTCATTTATATATTATATAATTTCCATTTAATAATTATATATATATATAATAATAATTATATATATTATATAATTTTTAATTAAAAATTATATATATATAATAATTATATAGTTTAAAAAAAATTTATTATTAATTAATTAATTAATTCAAAAAAACAAAAAAAAAAATTTAATTAATTAATTAATTTTAAAGAAAAAAGAGGAGAAACTGGCAGAAAGATATTCCCACCTCATACACGCTCGATGTCTTTGTCAATGTCGATGGCAGAATTCCAGAAGAAATTGGGAGATCTTGAGAAACAAATTAATAATAATTCTGAAGAATTCGGAAGGAGATTAGTCGATCTGGAAGGCACAGTTGCAGGGCATTCCAACGACATCAAAAGGGTTCATGATACAACAAATCGAATAGAAAGACAAATGTGGCTAAATCATCACGAGGCCACAGAAAAGCAGAACGAACTCTTCAATAAGCTAAATGAAAAGCTAGATAAATTAAGTCAGACACAATCCCCAATATCTCTTAACAAGGAACAAAATCAACAAAACAATTCCGCAGATTCAGGGAACTCCGAAGAGCATCAGGAAAAAACCGATTCCCCACATCATCAAGAAGATAGTAATGCAGATTTTCAAAATAAGCAACTCTGGAATGCATTCGCTAATCAATATCCCCTTCTTGTTCCACCATTAGCATATCAGCGCAAAGCCAAGATCGACCTACCCAAATTTGATGGTAATGAAAAAAATAGCATTGCATGGCTTAATAAGGCAGAAGAATATTTTGAGATTTATGACATTACTAGTGATGACGAAAAAATTAAGCATGCTTCCATGAAAATGGAAGGAGAAGCATATAATTGGTATATGTGGTGGAAAAAGACGACGCTCGCTATCAGTTGGAGGAAATTTAAAGATGCATTCTTCAAAAGGTTTCAAGGCATAAAAGCTAAGTTGCGGAAAACGCGGAGAGGGGTGAGTTTGCGTGCGGAAACGGTGAAACGCGTACCGTACGGCCGGGAAACGCGTTTCCGGCCGTACTGGTACGTTTCCCATACGGGAAACGTCACCAGTACGGTCGGAAACGCGTTTCCCGGCCGTACGGCCGCGTTTCCTGTTCCGTACAGCGTTTTTTATGATTTTTTTTTTAAATTTTTTTTTATTTAGTCAATTAAATAATATTTAATTTGTTTTTTTTAGGTTTTGGAGGCATCTAGAAGGGTTCTAAAGTTATAAAAGGAGGCCTAGCCTCTTTTTCTCATCACACAAATTCAGCAAGTTGATTCTCACTTGGTGAAGAGCGATTTTGGAGAGGAGGAAGGAGGAAGAGAGTAGTGCTTCAGCTTGGGTGTTTTCACCATTGAGCAAAGGAGATTTCTGCAGCAAGAGAAAGAGATTTGAGGAGCAGATTTGGAGTGCAAAGTTTCCAGCGACGGCATTCTTTTTTTTGGCTTAGCTGCAACCATATTTCTCTTGTTTTTTCTGGCATTTTGGGGTAGCTTCAGCAACAGAAAATTATTTTGGGTAAGTAGCATTCAATTTCTTTGTTTTTTCTTATTGTTTTGTCTATTTTTCAAAGGTTTATGCTACCAAAATTTTAAAAAACGTTTTTTATTTATAGATTAGTTTTTTATTTTTTTTGCAGCAATGGCTTCTTCCATTCAAGGTTCAAGTGCAAACCCCAAGGCCAACCCAAGGGCTGAATATTATCCTCTTTGGAGGTATGTTGAGAAGTTGCAAAGATGTGGAGGTGGTGGCTCATGGGAATGGCGGTGTACTCTTTGCAATAATTGTTACAAGGGCTCTTACCCAAGAGTGAAGGCACATCTTTTGCATGGAGGAGGACAGGGGATTGCAGGTTGCATGAAAACATCTGACCCTTTAACAAGGAGGGAATATCAAAGAGAGCAAGATCAGGCTGATGGAATCAAAAGAAAGCATGATGATTTTAGTCAAGCAGCTAAAAATCCAGCAAACAGTGAGCCAAGGATTGTAATTGAAGCAAGGAAGAGGAGAGGCAGTGGCACTCAGCAACCAGAACTACCACCATCTAGAGGGGCATCTGGTACTATTCAAGATAGCAGGATTGCTAAGCTGGTGAATGTGCAAGGAAGAGAAGAAGCTGATTCCAGAGTGGCTCGGTGCATCTATGCATGTGGTCTCCCATTCAATGTTGTTCGCTCCCCTTACTGGCAGGATATGATAAGGGCAATTAAAAAAGCTCCTCAAGGGTACAAGGGGCCCAACTATGAGAAAGTTAGAACTCAACTTCTAAAAAATGAGAAGGATCTTTTGGAGGATGTGCTATCACCAATTCGCTCTTCTTGGACTAGCTCTGGGGTTACCATAGTCTCAGATGGATGGACAGATACAAGGCGTAGACCATTGATAAACATCATTGCCACTTCACCAAAAGGAGCAATGTTTCTAAAGGCAGAAGACTGCTCGGGAGAGGTAAAAGATGCACAATTCATTGTTGATGTCATTATCAAATCTATTGAACAGGTTGGTCCTAACAGGGTGGTGCAAGTTATCACGGATAATGCACCGGTATGCAAAGCTGCAGGTTTGATTATTGAGGGGAGGTATGACCACATATTTTGGACACCCTGCATTGTCCACAATCTGAATTTGATCTTAGAAGAGATCGACAACAAAGTTCCATGGATAAAGGAACTCACAGGGGAAGCAAGGGAAATTGTGAAATTCATCACCAACCACCACTAGTCTCAAGAAATATTCCGAGAGTACTCCAAATTGGAGTTGTTAAAAGTTGCTGAGACAAGATATGCCTCAAACTTCATAATGTTGCGCCGCCTTATTGAGGTTAAGCAAGCATTAGTGTCTATGGTGGTGAGTCAGCTTTGGGTTGAGTGGAGACAAGCAGATTCAGAGCGGGGAACTGCGGTGCGTAGAATGTGCCTTGATGAGGATTGGTGGAGCAAGGTAGATTTCTTGCTACTGTTCACAACCCCTGCATTTGAGCTTCTTCGGCATGCTGACACCGACCAACCTTTCTTAGGAGAGGTATATGATGGCATGGATTCCATGGTTGAGAAAACTATGGAAATTATTTCACATGAGTCACCACAGCTTTTGTTTGTAGATGGTCAGTTTGCCGAATTAATCAAGAGAATCATTGTTGATAGGTGGAACAATTTCAACACTCCATTGCATACTTTAGCACATGCCTTAAACCCAAAATTTTATGATGAGGAACTTATTGCTCAAAGCAATGGGAAGAAGAAGGCACCCCATAAGGATAGAGAGGTGGCTAATGGGGTGAAAAAAGCCCTTATGAGAATTTTTCCAGCTCATCTACACAGGGAGGTGAAGGAGGAATTTGCCAGTTTTGTTGCAGGTATAGATGATTATTCAGATATATCATCTTTGGAGGAGAGAAGCACCATGAATCCAGTTAGGTGGTGGATTTGTCATGGAGCAAATGGTGTACATTTGCAAAACCTTGCCATTCGCGTCCTTTCACAAGTGGCAAGCTCTTCATCAACAGAAAGGAATTGGAGCACCTACGGTTTTATTCATTCTGTGAAGCGTAACAGGTTGGGCTCACAGAAGGCAGAGGATCTTGTTTATGTGCACTCCAACCTTCGCCTTGCATCTCGTAGGGGTCCAGAATATGGAAATGGTCCTTCTAAGGAGTGGGATGTGGAACCAGAAAATCCTGATTTGGATCTCTCTCTTGTTGCCTTGAATATTGAGGACCAAGATCAGAGAAGTGGAATTGGCCAAACATCTTCTTCAGCTACACCATCCACTGCTGAGCATGCTTCTGCTGCTATATTTGATGAGGATTCTGATAATGAGTATTAGACTTTAGTCTTGACTCTTTTGACTTTATTGTACTTGCAACCTCATATATATAATAAAGGCTGATTTTGACATTTTGATATAAAATAAACGCTGGTTTTGGAGGTTCCGATATTGCTATTTTCATTATGTGTCTGTTATCAATGATCATTCATGAGTAAATGTGTTGTAACTTGTAAATTTGTAATAGTTTATGCTTTGAGTTTATGATTTATCATATATGTTTTAAAGTTTAAACTTGTAAGTTGTATGATTTGACATAACATTTCTTAAATGTCCTAAATTATAATATAAATTTAAATTATATATATATATATTATATATATATATATAAAATATATATATATATACCGCGTTTCCCCGTTTCCCAAATTTGGGGAGGTCACGTTTCGCTTCGCTTCCCGTTTCGGAAACTCGTTTCCGTTTCCCCGTTTCGTGCAACCTTGCATAAAAGAAGAGAAGTTCTTTTCAACGTTTATCAAATTACGCCAAAAAGGAGATGTGGATGAGTACACGCGAGAATGGGAGACTTTGGCAACACGAGTACCCGGATTGTCGGAATCTCGTCTAATCCAGTCTTACATCTCAGGACTTAAAATCCACATACAAGAAGAGCTAGAACTACATGAAATTACGTCCATAGAAGTAGCAAGGCAAAAAGCAAAAGCTGCTGAAAAGAAATTTGAAAGATTATCAAAACCAGAAAAAGTATATTCGAGACGACGGTTTCCTCAATCTGAAAATGTAGATGACACAAAATATGTCCCTGTCCATCTGCGTGAAGAAGAAAAATCTAGTTTGGAAAAACAAAGAATGCGAGAGGGCAAGTGCAAACGTTGCGGTGAAAACTGGGACCCTAAGCACAGATGTGCTAATGAAAAAGCGAAGAATCTATACAGTTGTGAAGCAACTAACGATGCTAACAGTACTGATTCATGTATAGAAGGATTAGAAGACAACTTAGAGTTTTCTCCAGAAGTGGATGGCGAAACTATTCCGCAAGTGTCATTATCAGCTATGACAGGCATATTACAACCTCAAACCCTAAGGTTAAGAGGACATATTAAGAAAAACAATGTAATGGTTCTCATAGACACAGACAGCACGCACAATTTTCTAGATTCAACCATGGCCAAAAGACTCAACCTCTTTACTTTTCCCATGCCTAATATGAAGGTAATGGTGGCCGATGGTAAGAAGATTGAACAAGTAGGAAAATGCCATAAAGTCAAATTGCAGATTAAAGACTTTCATTTAGAATCTCCATTCTACACCGTTCCATTACGAGGAGTAGATGTGGTCTTAGGAATTCAATGGCTACGAACTCTAAGTACTTATTCTGCCAACCATCAGAAGCAGTTTATAAGTTTTAAGTGGAAGGGGCAGAAATACAAGTTGTATGGATTCCAAGCCCGAGAAAATCAAGTCGTATCTTCCTCTCTGATGACGAAGATGATTCAAATAGGAGCGCCACCATCTACAGTACAATGTCATCAGTTAGAAATGTTACCTTCAAAAGGGAGCCACGAAGAGTCGCCAGAAGTCAAGACAGGATCCGACCCTGTCGATATCAGATATTTTCACTATCCAGATCAACAAAAGATTGAACTCGAGAATATGCTCCACGATCTTTTTAAAATGTGGGAAGCAAGAGCCCGCCGCTCAAGAAACTCAGGCGTTCGTCAACATTGTCCATCATTACATATGCTTTGAGGACAAAGCATCTTTAAGAGAGGGGCAATGTTATGAATATTTTATTAATTATTAGTTAGATATAGTTATATTAGGTTTTATTAACTGAAAGGGCATGATCAAGGATCATGCCTCTTCGCCAAGGGACACCTTGAGGCTATATTTAAGCCTAGGCGATCCCTCATTGTAATCATCTCTTATCTTCATCATTAATAATATATATTTATCAAGTTTACCGATGTTCTACCTCCGTGCATGATCTTATGATCGTGCCCTTTTGTCTAATTAACCTAAAATTAAATAACTTTTACATAACAATTAACACCCAAAAGAGACATAGGAGACAAGAGCACAGACCTAGTCCACTCTTTCTGCCGAATCCATGCCCAAGACATTCCATGATAAGTAAACTAAAATACTCATTAACCAAATGACAAGAGATACATTTAGGTTTGGGAGGCCCACCTTCAAACATACGATGATGACAGATGGGTGAAGGACCAAATGGTTGGCTCAGGTGGTGGAGAAATGGCACAATGAGCTAGTTGGTGGCTGCGAAGAGTTGTTGGTTGAGGACCATCATGGAGAAAAAATTTCTCCCACCCACAAAGTGGTGGGTAACATCTGGGTCCAACTGGGACATGATCTCTTGGAAAAATGGGCAAAGTTACTCGAAAGAGAGGTCATGAGAACTCCAACAATATTTTGGTTATCGTAGAGCCGTTATCTACATATATCAAAGACTAAACCCACTGGGTAGCATGTTTCTATGGTCTCTTCTGATCACCCATGCAAGGTGTAGGGCTCTCTTAGAAGGGCCAAAGGGATTTTCAAGGGCTAGGGTTTGCAAATGAAACTTGTAATGGAAGGTCCTAGTCCAAGAAATCCTTGTGGAAAGGGCCAAAGGGATTTTCAAGGGCTAGGGTTTGCAAATGAAACTTGTAATGGAAGGTCCTAGTCCAAGAAATCCTTGTGGAAACTTGCATTCCAAGTGCCCTTTGTGAAATTATCTTCAAGAGGTTATGGGACCACACGGGACTGAGTGGACATGAGGTTAGGTCAAGGGAATGGGATTGAGCAACCAATGATATAATTGACCTAATAAGGGAGGAGAAGGGGATCAAGGAATGAATTTTCAATGAAAGGAAATGCAATGATCCCAGTGAAGTTTCCAGCTTAAGGGAACGAAGGGCAAGATTCAATCTTGAGGCTAGGGCTTGAGATATCTCAAAATCCCATCGTCACAATTTCTTCGAAATTGGAGGGCACCTAGGAGACACACCAGTCGAGTAGGAGCCAAGAGATTGATTTTTTTTATGGGTGGTTTGCAAGAAAATTGATGCTCTCGAGTACCCAATGGGAATAGACCTAGAAAAGAAGGGAGGTGAAGGAGAAAGATGAACTTTAAAGTGATCACCAGAGGAGGACCAGTGTTTTGTCCTTTGGGAGAGATGGAGTCATGTAATATTTAGGGTTTGGATTGATTTCCACTTCTCAAGGAGGCCTAAAAGACAACTTTGCTAGGCATTAGGGCTTAAAGGAAGCAGCTTCAACGTCATTTATAGTTCATTCAGCAATATTTGGTGACTTATCAAGACAAATTCAACAAGAATGTCTCTAGGAACATTCATTCATTCAAACATGGCCCATACACCACACGACACTATTTCGAGATTCAGTTTCCACAATTCCGTTCCAAGAAATGCAGCAAATTAACCCTAGAATAACGAAAATCCCAATATCATGAATGCAACAAAAGAAATTACAAGAATAGCATAAAAATAGTACTTACATGTAAGAAAAATATATCCAATCTCCAAGATATGCCAATCATAGAAGCTCCAAGACAAAGAAGAATAACCAAACATCGAAATTCATCCATTCATCCCAAAAATTTCATTCTCAAAAGATAGCGAAAATCTTACAAGAAGATATGATCCAATCCAAGTAATTATAAGAGAATGAATCAACTCATCATCTATTTATACAATGCCTAATGAATTCGGTTTAGCTAATTTTGGCCTAATGTAGACCCTAAAATAAAATAATGTCCATAATAACAATCTTTTGGTGACAAACACACCAAACTAGCTCAATAATAAAATAATCAATAATATGTGTTGTTGGGCCTTAGAGGAGACCTAATGAAGTCCATAGGTGCCGTAATGTGAAATAGGACTCCCAAAAGTAGTGGACAAGGGGTTGGCCCCTTGTTCTCTGAGTAATAAACCTGTGGTGCTTCCAAATGGATGTGGAGGCACACAAGTGTCCTCGTGTGCCTCCAAACAGATCAAAGATGCTTGTAGATCATCTGCAAGGGCTAGGATGATGGTATGAGTGATGCCACATCATCATATAGGTCCTAGATCATTTTCCAAATGTGTGCAGTAACTGTGGAGCCGACTGGGCATGGTGAACTAGGTGCATATTCCTTGTCCAATAAGTGAACCACGAGCAATCTCTGAATGACTTTGGGGATCCATGGAATGTTGTTTGCTGCTTGTGGAGGTCCATGGCTCTCTACACACACCCTACATATGCCAATGCAGTTCTTTGGAGGGTTAGGACCCCGTATAGGGAGACCAAACCCAAGATGGAGACCATCTTCAATCCTACATAAGATCCAATGCGTCTCCTTGCCTTCAAATATACCAAGTCATTAGAGAAATCAAGTAAAGGAGCTTACAAAACCATAGAAAACAGGTGGGCACTTCATAATAGCATGCCCTTCCATCATCAGATTTGGCATGTGCTAATGTCTCCAAGCTCCAAGGAGTTTACCCAAGCACCCTATTAGGTGGTTTCTGCTTCAAAAGGGGGTGGTATGTCCATGGTACATCCTTCAAATGGCGATGGCATGTGATAAAGTGATGGAACAAAGTAGGGAATGAAGGAGAAACTTTGGGTCACATGCCATGGTACAAGGGCAACTAATAAAAGGGAAGCCCACACTTGGGTAAATAATGTGTAAGAGGGAACAATCGTGGTACATGAGTTACCCCAGCCTTTATTTTTCCACCCTTCTTCATATGCCTTTTGCCTTTTATGATTTTTCTTTGGTTAATCACTCAGGGCTCAAGGGAATGAGAGCATGATGTGCAAAGTATTGTTCGAACCCATATAACTTATATTTCTACCCTTCCCATTTAATTTTATAAATTGCTTTTGATGGTTGGCAGAGTGAGTGCCTAAGGTTTGTAGCCATTGGATACCTACGACCACATCTACTCCTACTAATGGTACAGTGTAGAATAGAGATTCTAAATTATAGTCTTGATATTGTAATTTGAACTTATGGCATTTTCCTACTTTTTCAATTTTCTTAACGCTAGCTACCATAACTTTCATGTTGGGCATAGGAAACACGAAAATGTTTAGCCTTTTCGACATATTTGAGTCCAAAAAGTTGTGGGTGCTACTGGTATCGATTAGAACCATTATGTTGCTCTTCTTGATATCTCCTTTTAACTTTAAAATCCTGGGTTGAGATATACCTGTCATGGTCAATAACGACACTTGCATAATATTCTCGTTATCTGGTTTTAGAGAAAATTGTGGAGAATCTTGGAGGAGTTTTGTACAACACAAGGAAGGAAGTTACGGGCAGATTGTGGTGTGAGTTTTGTGTGGTATGTGTCTCCGAAATAAGGGCCACAGGTTCTATGCATCTTGGCAAGAGGGTTGAGCCCTGTAACCACAGATTGGAGGGGGATGAAAGGCATTACAGTGGGCTAGAAGCAGCCCTAGAAGGTAGTGTATGGAAGCAGCTTGATTAAGGAAGAAGTTCGCAGCTAGAGTAAGGGTTTTGGAGCAAACTGGTAGGGTTGAAGTGGACCGATAAAAATCCCTAACCAGGCCAAGATCCTACAGCAGTATGTACAAGCCCAGAATGTGTGTGGACTGATAAGAATCCCTAACCAGACCAAGATCCTACAACAATATGTACAAGCCCACAATGTGTGAACACCGAAATGGTATGTTGGATAATGTTTTTAAGTTGACTTGTTGCTAGTGGATAAAGTCCAATTTGGACAGAAGTTGTTTGGGCATCTTGTCGTTGTTAGGAGGGCAGCAAGTAGGTGTCCCTGCGTTCCCTAAGTGCGGATCTAAGAAGGAAATTATGTTTGCTAGGAGTGGCAGTGGTGTGGAGGTCAAGAGTCAACTCGTTGGAGGACAAAAGAAGGCAGCCAAGTACACTACTCATTGAGCCAAATTTTGCTGAAGAAAAGGACATCTTGCAATGAAGAGGACAACCCTCCATGCCCTAAGTGTGTCTTCATTGGAGCAACACAAGTAAGCAATAGAGGGAAGAAGTACCTAAGTGTTGAGAAGTAACAGTGGGCAGTGAGCAGTTTAGGAGTTGTTCACAAACGGAGTTGTGAACAACTCACAAGAAGACCCTATGTGTTGGATCGTTGATGGACTAATGATAAGCTAGTCGGCATATTGGTGAGTCATTTTCAATGACCTAAATGAGCAGGATTCATTGATAGAGGTAGAGCTCAGATTGGGAGCAGACACACCAGCAGATGTGTTCAGGGTACCACTGAGAGGAGTTGTGATGGTGCACTAAATCAGCTAGTAAGTCAGTTGTATCTTGTTCAGGGTAGATTGGTTGTCACAGTTGTTGACACCAAACCCTAGTTTGTATCAGTGATTGTATGAGCTCCATTATCCGTGGTACGAGAGCCCTAGAAAGTTGTATTATAGATTGATAATATAACAAAGTTGGGTTGGTGAAGAAAATGCTAAAGATTTGTCTATTTGTGCACTAGTTGATTTACTGTCGTGTTTATTCCACTATGCAAAGTAGTCTGTTGTGGCATTTGAGTTGGTTGTGTCTAAGATTCTAAGACCCTAACCTAGATTCTCCAGTGCCATGGAGAAACATGTTTCTTGCACGTAGTGCGTTTAATTCCTATAAGTTGTGTATTTGTTTCTTGCAAGTTGTGTTTCAATTCAATTATAAATAGGTACAATCGGCCGAGTTAATTCATGCAAAGTGTGTATGTTATTTTCATTTTCTGCAATGTTCAAGTTAATTGCATTTCTTTCTTGTATTTATCTTGGGCCATGTTTTAATTTTGAAGTGTGAAGAGTGATGATCCAACTGTTACGAAACCACCAATAGCTACTACGACACCAGTAACGATGTTATGAAATCAGCAATGGTTTCTATGAAATCATAACCGTACACATTTGCTTAACTCCAATACGAACAATAACTTGGAGCTGAGGATTGGACTAAGATTTTGATACACAAGGCATCACATAACTAGACCAAGGTAAAGAAGTTAGGCTATGATAGGACTAACGTTATGCATCGCCGATATATTTTCTTTTTCAAGTCTCTACACATAGGATTGGTAGGATTTATGATGCTTGTGCATACAACACTGAGAGCTTCATAAGCCCAGTGGACCCTAGGTTGATAAATTAAATGATCAATGAATGCTTAACATCACTCTAATTAGAAAACAAGTATTCACGTCGTCACTTTGAGGAAACGTTTCCTTGACATGCTTGCCAAGGGCAAACCCTTGCACACTCCATCTTGCTCCAACCTGATCTCAGGAAAACCTATAACCATCCTTCGTAACAAAGGAAGAGTGTTATTGTTAATTTTTTAGATAAAAATGGTATGTTTTATGCTTAGTGCAATTTACTTCAATCTTTTCTTATTAGCCCAATATCAATTTCCAGATTAGCGATCACATTAACATTGATGGTAAATGTTGATAGAACATAAACAATAAACAGAAGACAAGCCAAGACAAGAGGACACAATATTTGGCGGATGCCCGAGAAAAACCCTTTGATCAAACCTTCTTATTATTCTTCAAAATTTCGGTAGAGACTCGAGAGAGACAGTGCATTATACAGAATTCACTTGGCCAAAACTTCAGTCAAACAGCAGTCAATAGGATGCCCTAACTAGAAAGTCAACTTTGTTCAAACCGGCAAGAATACTTCACCAGATGAGCTTGGTCAACCTTAGTCAATGTGGCCTCCAACAGTGGTCAAAATCAGCCCAAAACAGATCCAAAAATGTGAGTCAACCTTGGTCAACCTTAGTCAATGTGGCCTCCAACAGTGGTCAAAATCAGCCCAAAACAGATCCAAAAATGTGAGTCAACCTTGGTCAATTGAAAGTCAACTCTGCGATCAAATTGTTGCAGTCAACGCTGGTCAAACAGCCCAGAACTCTACCTTGAAAAACGCACCTTTTGGAGTGAGGTTGACCAAAAGTCAACGTTGGTCAACGCTCCTGTTGCAGCCCTAAAAATAGTTTGAAAATTTCAGCCCAAAAAACAACCCTTCCTTTCACACGTGAGAAGAGAGAGAGACTCCATGATGCTTGTACGAACCAATGAGAGATGGGGATGATGAGATGATTGATGTCCAAAATGAGGAATGTCTCTCCCCTATTTATATCCTTTAATGAGGGGTGGAGACACCTCTCGAAAAGAGGAACCCAACAAAAATATCAACTCCATCATATGAGTTGTCCAAAGTGGAGTTTGGCCCTAGTTTCCAATTTTAACACTCCCTCTCAACTAGGGATAACTCCACCCATCAATCTGTTTGTCAACCCGTGCAATCTTGTCATCCTGTATCATCCACACCATCCTGCCATCCCTCTACTCTACTTTGTTGAACCATGAAGAAATAATGAAGAAGATTTGATCGAGAGTGAGTCACAAGACCTTGCCACTCTCCAATGACCCGAAGTCAGTCTAGAGGTAAAAACCTCAACCAGACTTGATCGCAGATCAAGTTGTTGGACACAACCCATTCTAGCATAGAGAATACGGCAATACACAATGTGTCCATCAGTAGTGCTATGGTCTCTATCCTCATTTCCCAACTCATTGGCCAGATGAGAGGTACTTCCCATGAGTCTCGAACTACATGGGTAGGATGTATGTAGGGCATAGATCAAGAGAGGGTGAACCAGCTCAATATCATAACGGTGGGGAATAACACAACAATAAGGAAAGGTGAACCTCACCCTATGGTTTCTTATAGCTCCAAGAAGCTACCCCAAGCCCCCCAGAGCTCCTATAGCTCAAATTCCAACTCAAGCGGGACCCTCATAGGAGGGTCTGTGCACCTAGAGTGAAGTAACATTCGGATGTGCTCTTATGATCCACCACACTGCCAACCCAGTCCGCATCAATATATCCATGGAGCCTCACATTCCCGACAGTGTATCTCAATCCATGGTTGATTGTACCCCGGAGATATCTCAAAAGATTCTTGGCAACAATCCAATGAATGTGATGAACCTCGACCACATATTTACTCAACGTATTCACTGCAAAACATATGTCTAGACGGGAGTTCCATAAGGACATCACGGCCCACACGAGTTCACGATACTCGGTAGGATTTCCCAAATCGGGCCCAGCAACACTTCCACACAATTTCTTACAGTTGAATTCCATCAAAGTAGTCACAGACATGCATTCCACCATCCCAAATCTTTCCAGCAACTTCACACTATATTTTCCTTAAGAAAGGAAAATCTCACCTACTTTTTCCATACCTCCAGGCCCAGGAAGTAGTGCATCAGTCCTACGTCCTTCATCTCAAATTCAAAAGCCAACTTCCTCTTACATTTGACGAATGAGAGGGTCTGCACCTGTCAGGAAGAGATCATCCACATAGAGTACCAAAATGAGAGGCTTGTCATTATCAACCTTGAAGTAAAGGTTTGGATTAGCTTCACTTCGAGTAAAGCCCAACTTCATCAGATAGTTATCGATCCTCTCATACCAAGCCCTGGGGGCTTACTTCAACCCATAGAGGGCCTTCTTCAACCTGCATACATGTGTATCTCGATCTTGAACTTCAAATCCCAACGGTTGTTCCACATAGACCTCTTCCTTAAGTGAACCATGCAAGAAGGCAATCTTGACATCCATCTGATGTAGACTCCATCCCTAAGAGGCAGCAAGGGCAATAATCGAACAGATGGTGGTGTAACGGGCAACAGGTGCAAATATCTCATCATATTCTATACCTTTCTTCTGCGAGAAGCCTCAAGCAACAAATCTGGCCTTGAATTTTTTAGCACTTCCATCAACTCCATGTTTGATTTTGTAGAGCCATTTGGAGGTGACAACAGACTTGTCCTTTGGTCTAGGGACCACATCCTAGACATCATTTTTCATGATAGACTCATACTCTTCATTCATTGCATACTTCCAAACTTGGTGTTTCACGACTTCTTCAAACTTTCCAGACTTATATTGGACAATACAATGGTGCTCATGGCTACTAAGTACCCTTGCTACCTATTCGACTTCTTACTTTCACAGAATGTTTCCCTAAGTGCAATATGTATTTCGGCATCTTCGAGAGTATCTCTAAGCCATGAGGGTCTTCTTTTACAAGAAGAGGGCTCACTAAGAGGTGGATCAATAGAATCCATTGGACCTTCAACATCGAGCATCGGATCATCCTTCGATTCTTCCTGCTTTCCTACATCTTCATCTTTGTCTTCCTTTGAGATGGGAAGATCTCTAGCCTTCCCAAGGGCAACATTTTCATCGAAGGTGACATCATGACTTATCTCCACTTCTCTTTGACCAGGCATATAGATTTTATATGCCTTTGAAGTTTCACGGTAGCACACAAATGTTCCCTTCTTTCCAGAAGCATCCAACTTGCTTCTCTTTTCTTTCGGCACATGAAAATATATGGGACTTCCAAAAATTCTAAAATGAAAAACATCAGGTTTCTTACCAGTGAAGATTTCTTCGGGAGTTTTGCAATCCAATGCTTGATGTGGGCATCTATTTTGAACATACACAGCAGTGTTGGCAGTTTCTCCCCATGGGAACTTCGGTAGGCCTTGGTCATGAAGCATGGCACAAGTAGTTTCAATGATGGTTCTATTCTTTCCTTTGGCAACTCCATTTTGTTCGGGAGTATATGCAGTAGTGGTTTCCCTCTTAATGCCAGCTTCCCTACAATAGTCATTGAACTCATTTCACTCATATTCGATTCCATTATTGGTCCCCAAAATTTTGATCTTCTTCCTTGTTTGATTTTCAACCAAGGCCTTGAAGGAGCAGAACCATTTGAATACTTCGTCCTTTTACTTCAAGAAGTATATCCAAGTTTTGTGAGAGAAGTCATCCACTAAAATAGCATAATACAAGTGTCCTCCCAAGGATGTTGCGGGCAACATACCAGATATATCAAAATTAATCAATTGAAGAATGTTGGTAGCCTTGCTATCACTTGAGGGGAATGGTTCCCTTGTATGTTTCCCTTCGGCACAACCCTGACAAACACCTTCATGATCAACTTTGAAATCGGGCATACCTGTGACCATCTTCCTTGCTTCTGTAAGAGCTTTATAATGAAGGTGAGCAAACCTTCGGTGCCATAATTCAGATTGAAGAGTAGTGTTGTACGGCATGGCTCCCAATGAACTTCCTCCAACCTAATAAAGAATATCAAAGCTGAAACCAAGCGTGAAAGCTTCTTTGAAATTCCTCTTCCAAGCACATACCTTTCCATTAATGAATGCCACCTTGAATCCTTTATCTTTCATCGTCGAGATAGACACCAAAATTTTCTTCAAGTCAGGTACATATAACACATCTTGTAGATGAAGGCTTTAACCTTGATTTAGATGAAGAGTCACAGTCCCTGTCCCTTTCACGAGATAGGTGGCATCGTCTCCAAGTATAATTTCTAATTTGATTCCCTTTCAATCAAAAGTGAGAGGGCTTCTTTGTACCCAGTGTAGTGCCTTAAGGCACCACTATCAATCAACCATTTATCAAGGGTGTGTTGGTCTAAGGTTGTCATTGATGTAATATGGGGATCAATATTCTTGTATAGTCCTAATAACCCACATCATGCAGACCTCGTATAAAGATGTCCTTGCTCATAATGACAAGTCCCTCTTGGTTATTTATAATTTCATTAATGATGATGTGCTTACTCTTGATGAAGAAGCCTAGAACCAACATGTTGTCAAGATGGCGAATATTCTTAAGGTGCCAAGTGTCAGTGATGTAACTTGGTAACCTAGAAGACTACACTTAATGATGTTACACGTGATGACACTTGATGAAGGTCTTGATGACATGGTTGGAGTCTATATGTTGGCATGGAGGACTATTTGATGACATGGACAATGATTGGTGACATCACATGAAGTGACTTGAAGATCATTTAATTGGCATTCATGGAAATATCGGTGATGGAAGTGAAACTACTTGATGAAGATATCCATATACACTTAAGGAGCTCATTGTTCGGCCTACTGTTTTCATCTCTTCATGCCTACGAAATACAAGAATGAGTCACCAAGAAAATAATTAAGAAGATCTATCTAAATGAAGGCAAAGCTTGTCCATCATTTTTATGCACGGGAATACAAGGACGATCGCGGGAACAATGTTTTTTTTGGGACCCTTAAGGAAGGATATCAAGATGAACCCTTGTCCATCTTAAAGAGAGGACTCCTTCGTCTCCAACGAGCCCTCATATGCCCCAAAACCAATTGTTACACGGGGTCTCGCCCCCCCACCTAGGGGTCTAGATTCCTCGCCCCCTCGCGCTCCGGGGTCTTGGGGACTTCTAGGGGACGTTTCCCTCATGCCCCCTCACGCCCCCGCACACCCCCCTTCACGCCCCCTCACGCCCCCGCACACCCCTTCACGCCCCCTCACGCCCCTTTGAGTTTATGGTTTCGTGTTAAAAGTTGGTGTGCCACTTAGCATGTTTGACAATCCAAGTGATTCTGATTCAGATGGTGACATGGTTGATCTTGATATATTCGTGTAGAAGCTGAATGCAGAGACTAGTGGGGCATTACCTTGAGCATTTATGCTCATTTATCATTATGATGATATCATTTGATATTCATATGTTATGTTTTATGTTTCAGACATAACTTATTTGCTTTTAAGTTTTATGTTTCAGACTTGAGTTGTAAACTTCAGTTTAAACTTTATTTTGAATCTTGATATAATATGTCATATGATATCTTAAAATTTATTTTCATTGTACATTGTTAATAGTTACATTAATGATTATATAGTTACAAACTTACAAACTTACATGTATGATTGTATGATGTATGTTTTAAGTTTTAAGTTTTAAATTTGTTTTAGTTATATGATTCATCATTCATCGATTTATAATTTTATCATTTATGATTTATCTTTCATGATGTAAGTGTATGATGACTGTATATACATTCCTTGCAAAAATACAGTTACATTATAAATATTAAATTTTATAATTTTTATGACCACGACGTCCCCCAACATTTCCTGAAAATTGGTAGGGAGCTTTTGCATAGGCCGCTCCACCGCTGTCTCCCTCCTCCCACCTCAGGGGACTTGGTGGAACATTGCCCAAAACTTCTAGTGGTTTAAAAGCTGAGCCGTGTGGACGGTGGACTAATGAACGGGTTTCTAGCAGGAGCGGTCAGATCTCAATGAACCGGTTTAAAAAAAATACATTAAATAATTATTTTTTTAATAAAAAAAAACTATTTTTAAGATTTGCAACCATGATTCCAAGCCAATAGAGACAAAATATGCAAAGTTTGCTCATTTATATACCATGCAAAGGTGAATATATCAAAATGGCACCGAGTGCAATACATATCATTGAAAAATACATAAGAAATGAGGCTCCAAATGGCCCATAAATTCCAAAAACAATGCTACAAGCTATGAGGCCATTGGCCTAATACAAGACTACACATGAATGATGATCAATCATCAAATTCATCACCGCTACTAGACACAGGATCAACATCGGCTGCTGGCGCTGCATAGACATCATCTAGATCAGTGAGTCCGTGTCCGCGTAGAAGGTTAGCAAGTAACCGGTTCCTAATAAATACTGAGCAGTGACAATAACATGCTCCATTGACGGTATCACTAAAGGCAAAAGACTGTAGGTACTTTCTTCATGGACGAAGAATGGCTATAGGTTATGTATCATAGTCCTTCCTATTTGTCATGTACTAGTCATGAGAAAGAACCCAAGATGGGTGTTGAAAGTTTCCATGTATATCCTCCTCAGACATCGGTAACATGGGTGAGAGAGCCATAATTTGATGAGAGAAGGTACGAATAGGTCTCTTCTACTAAGCATGCATTTGCTCTTGAAAATAGAACAAAATCATACCTGAAATACCAAAATTTCTTGGATAAGCAAGCTGAAAAACTCTATGGAAAGTGCCATTTCCTAGCCACTTAATTGCTATAATCATTCGTCAAAACATCCCTTGAAATCTTGGAAAAGTGAACTGAAAACAACTCTACAGAAGGTACCATTTCCCAGCCATGCAATCATTCATCATGATTACACTTGAATGAGGTTAGGGTTAGATTCTATAATTGGTAAAAATATCCCTCAAGAAAGCACTTAGCACGAGGCCAAGTTCTATGTATATGTGTAACCATATATCATAGTTAGATTTTAGGTGTACCTTACATTACAAAGCAGAAATAGCAACTCTGCCATTACAACCAGTTATTTGAAGTAACATATCATATTCAGATTTGAGGTAAAACCCGTGTAAAGATGCATGATAGGGTAGCGCAGAGTAGGGAAAAATTCTAATCAAGGGAAAAATCCCAGTTGTCATACAATAAACTGGTATGTTTCCAATACTATGTGCAATTCTCTTTAGTACAGGCATGGTGAGGTAAATGCAAAAAACAAGTGAGAACAATCAGATTGCTATGGGGCAGGTTGTATGCCTCCCCTAGCATCTACAAAATACATGCGGCATCCTCTATACCAGGTATATGATAAGTTTAAGAATGATTTAGGTAGAAAACAACGGAAATCACTCCAGATTCCCACTGCCAAATGCATTGGAATGAGGTGGCTACATTAACTGTACTTATGCATGGAAAAGTACTCATAATAGACAAAGAATCATGGGATTGGTATGCTGAGCTCTGTATGAACCCTACAAATTTGGCATTATCTTCCTCTTTTTTTTCTACAATTGAGAATCGTGGGTCCGCGTAGAAGGTTAGCAAGTAACCGGCCGGTTAGGTCCGGTTTATGGCAAAAAAAGGCGAAATGCCCTCCCCGACCGGGTTGCTTGGCCGGTTCCGACTGCGGGCACATCTGACCGGTCGGTTTGGCCGGTTACCGGTTCAAACCGGCTGGTTTTTAAAACTATGGGTTAGAAAGATATTGATTTTTGAAGTTGTGCAATAATTATATTTCTAGCTCCTTCATGTCGGCCTACATCCAGAAAGATGTGTCCATTCATTCTAACGTCAAACCAGTATTAATATGAGTTCGGACACCTCATTTTAGCACCAAAAATTTCGGTGATCTATTCACATATAAGGTACAAAAGTAAAACAAAAAGCTGAGGAGGATGTTGAGTTATTGTTTGGAAAAATTCTTGTATTATCCTCAACTCGGATTGCAGACCCACTTGTGGTGAATTAAATCAGTGAAAATTACAGTCACCTGTAGCTGCCTCAAGCTCAAACTTGGTGCTAATTGGAACAGTCACCTAAGAATTGTTGGAGAAGCTCAGATAGGGACTGTTGGGGTGAGGTTGCATCCACAAAAGGGCTGGGCCACCACAAAAAGACAACCGCAGGCCATGAAGGAAATCTGAGCAGTTTTGGAAGGTTGTTTTATGTTTTGTTTTTGTCTCATTGCAAGCTCGAATTATTGCAGGAGGAGGACACAAGGTGTGAGGTTATTTTAGGCCTGTTTTATGGTGTTGTAATGTGTGGGAAGGCCTTGTTTTGTACATCGCAGGGGTCTGGTCTATTACAGGTGTAAGGGCTGTTTGGAGCAGCAAACAAGGGTGCCACAGCGTATACCTTGTCTTGGAGAAGGGTCGGGCCCTGTATCACTGTTTGGAAGGGTGCCATAAGGCCTAGGGAAGGCTGGAAACTCTCCTAGAAAGCAACATTAAGGAGCATATATTTCATAGGATTTTTGACAGTCATTTGTGGTGATATCCTTATAAACAAAAATATTGCAGACCTTGGAGCACATGTTTTTAAGCATCTAATAGAATTTTTGTAGAAGCATTCTTGCAGAAATTTGTTGAAGCAGATTTGGTGTTGGGGCAGAATTGAATAAGCTTTGAAGCAAGAAGTCTTGGAGTCATTTTGAAGTAGCAGGCTTGAAGATTTCTTATTGAAGACACTTTGAAAGACCTTGAAGCAGCTTACTAAATAACCCCTGTAGGCAATTCTGAATTGTGTCAAGATATTCTTGATTGGGCAGATTTGTGGGACTTGATAGGGCAGATTTATTACAAGTTGGGCAACCTTGTTAGGCTTGGATAGACAAAACTTGCTAGAGTCTCCTCTTGTGAACAAAATAGGGCCAAGTTGAAGCACTCTCTGATGTCACTTTGAAGAGTTTGAAGACTTATTTGGAGAGTACCTTGAAGACCTTCTTGAGCATACCTTGGAGAGTCATCTAGAAGCTTGTTGGAGACATTATTGGAGACCATGATGCATTGTTGATAATGATGTAACGTTGAAGAAACAAGTGTTTGGGTGACATGAAGAGCAGTGGAGACACCTTCATGTGAAGAACAAGGTTGTCGTTGATGAAGTAGCGTGGAGACTAAGTGAAGGGATAACTGAAGATTGTCAGGGCTTATTGAAGAAGACATTGGGAGCCGTGACGTATAACCAAATATATCTTGACGAAATGAAGCAGGAGGTTGGAGCCTCATAGAGACAAGGTTGGTGCCTTGGAAGATAGGGTTGGAGCCCTAGAGGATTGGAGTCCTCAAGAAACCAGGTTGGAGCCTGTACCAGAGATAGGGTTGGTGCCTCAAATTGACAAGGTTGGAGCCTTGGAAAGAGCAAGTCGGTGCTTGGCACAATACAATTTGGAGCCTAGAAGAGTCTTCATCTAGGGTTGGAGCCCTATATCATTATTGTACGTTACTTATTGTAAAGAAGAAATTAATAAAAGTATCTATTCCATCATTGTTCATTTTGTGTTCTAAATATAAGTGATCTAACTGGTAAAAATTAACAATTGAAAAGAAATATTGATTCACCCCCCTCTCAGTATTTCTAACAGGGTGTCGGGAGGAGATGCAACAAAGAGGACAGATATAAGAAGGAATTATTTTTACTTGTTATCTACAACATTAGATTCATCATCAATGGAGTTTCTTGACTTCTTGAAAGGTTGACCATTTCCATTTCGTGAAGAGGGAGCGTTTCTCTTTCTTTTGTCGTTGAACTTGTTGTTCCTTTGATTTCCATTTACCTTGAAATTGTTGTTGTTTTTGTTGTAGTCATCATCTCGGGGTGAGTCCCTTTTATTGGGACACTCTCTAGCATAGTGGCCAAGCCTATTACAATTGTAACATCTACTCTTCCTTCCTTTGGGTCCTGATCTTCCTTGACCTTGATTTCATGGACCAATATTATATTCTTCTTTGCATGAGCGAGAAAGCAATAGGTTCATTTCCATTTGAGGGCTTGTCTCTCTCCATCATACTCGTCTCCTCTTGAGTGCATCTTGTCAACAATTCATCAAAATTCAAGAACCGTGTTATTGTTGAGAATAGTGGTATTGAATACATCTCATGCCCGGGGAAGACCTCCAAGAGCAACAAGAGTGAGCTCTCGTTCAACTATGACCTCTCTAATAGATAAGAGATCATTTTTTATTTCGGTAATCCTCATAAAGTAGGATTAGATGGATTCTCCTTTATCCATCTTGATGTCCTTCAGCTTGTTCTTCAAAAAAGAGAATTTGATTTGCGTTGCTAGCCCTGAACATGCCAACCAACTTGTCATGCATCTCCTTAGATGTGCCCAGCTTGGAGATATAAGCAACCAAATGCTTGTGAATAGAATCCCTGATGATCTTCTTCACTTTGTTTTCCCCTTTCTTGTACTTTGTATTAGTGGCAACCAGTGCATTTGAAGGAGGCTCAGTAATCTTTTCCTGCACATAGTCCATAACTTCTTGTTCTTCCATGTCCAAAGGCATTTTCCAAGCATGATAATCAGACTTGTCGTTGAGCTTGTCTTCAGATTTGAAGTATGATGAGGAAGGCATTGACCCTTGTCCTTGTCCAATAGATTTCAATGATTGCTCTTCTCACTCTTGCTTGGGCTTTGCCTTCACCTGAGCTCTGACACCATGTTAATTTTTTAGATAACAATGGTATATGTTCTATACTTAGAGAAATTTACTTCAATCATTTCTTATTAGCCGAATATCAATTTTCATATTTGCAATCACATTAACATTGATAGTAAATATCGATAGAACATAAACAATAAACAAAAGACAAGCCAAGACAAGAGGACACAATATTTGGCGGGTGCAAGGGAAAAACCCCAATGTAGGGAAAACCCTTTGATCAAATCTTCTTATTATTCTCTTCAAAAGTTCAGTACAGAGAGAGAGTACATTATACAAAATTCACTCACCCAAAACTTCAGTCAAACAGTAGTCAACAAGATGCTCTAACAAAAAAGTCAACATTGGTCAAACTAGCAAGAAGACTACACCAAATGACCTCGGTCAACCTTAGTCAATGCAGCCTCCAACAGGGGTCAAAGTCAGCACAAAACAGATCCAAAAAATTCAGTCAACCACGGTCAACTGAAAGTCAACTCCATAGTCAATGTTAGTCAAACTGCCCAAAATTTCTCGATTTTCATGCCAATAGTTGCAGCCTAAGGAGATTGGATCTTTTCCTTGAAAACGCACCTTTTGGAGTGAGGCTGACCCAAAGTCAACGCTGGTCAACGCTCCTGTTGCAACCCTAAAAACAGTCTGAAAATTTCAGCCCAGAAAACAACCCTTCCTTTCACACGTGCGAAGATAGAGAAACTCAAAGATGCTTGTACGAACCAATGAGAGAGAGAGATGATGAGATGATTGATGTCCAAAATGAGGAATGTCTCTCTCTTATTTATATCCTTCAATGAGGGGTGGAGACACATCTATTGAGGCTTATGAGCGTACATTACATTTTGGGCCGACCTTGACAATTTCCATGTGAGAAAATAAATTCAAAATCCAACTTCTACTCATCTAAACAAGATGATCTTTAGATTAATCTTGCACCTTTCGGAAAGAGGAGTCCAACAAAAATATCTTTCCATCATATGAGCTGTCCAAAGTGGAGTTTGGCCCTAGTTGTCAATTTTAACAGTTATACTATAGGTGTCCCATCCTTCTATACCAAAACTCCCTCTCACTATCACTCTCACGTACAAGAGCCTTCACCGGTTGTCCTCTCAACCGATAGAGTTTCTCCCTATGCCCAATTACTCACCTCTTGTTGGGATCAAATACATTCAGCCTAACAGCTACTTCACCTCCCGTGAAGTTGACCTCTGGTCCATTGTCCTCCATGGTCGAAACTAAAAGGAGATTATCTTCCAACTCTATTACAAACATCACTTGGTTCACCTCCATGATACTCTCTAAGTCCATCTGAAACTCAATGTTGCCAATGCCCTCTACTACATAATTGGTGTTGTCTCCAAGCTCTACATGTAGGTCTTTGGGCTCTTTACCCGTGTTGTTGAAAATATCTCGAGATCTCACCATGTGACGAGATGCTCTACTATCCACCAATCACATCTATGTTGTAACTATGACAAAAGGCAAGACACCAAGGCAATGATATTTTGGAACTTCTCAATCAACTCATCCATTTGCGTTGTGGTTGTCGTAGATGTCTTTCCCCTGTCGTTCTTCCTGTTAGGACATTGTCCTGCAAAAAGATTGAACTTATGACATGCAAAGCACTTTACATTGCTCATGTTTTTCTACTTTTTACTTCGTGAAGATCTTCCTCCACCCTGGTTTTGCTTGCATAGCAAGAGCAAGTTCCTCATCCCTGCCACCACTTCTACATTGTCCACCAGTTATTGAACTCTCCCAGATTTCTTTCTGGATGATATCATCCCAAAACCAGCTCTAACCAAGAAGTTGTTGTCTAGCAAGAATCCCCTCCACAAAGGTAGTCCATTGCTTAGTGCATCCTTTCAGAGTTACCTGTTTGATCAGGTGCTCAAAAATATGCTCAAAAATGAAATTTGTCGGAATGGTGTAGAACTTGAACGACCGCGTAGATCTCGTCGCTTTGAATCTAAAGCAACTCATTTTGCGGAAAACCAACACAGTATGCTCCCGGAAATGCGTTCTGTTTGTTTTCCCAAACAGGAAATTTTTAAAAAAGGACCGTTGATTAGGCAAAAATTTGGGCTAGTGGCACGCTGCCATGTGGCCTCTTCTAGTTGGTCGAAATTCAAATTTTTTTGGGCCTACCACTTCCTAACAAGTGGCAGGCCCTGATTGGTTCTATCGTGGTTGAATTTGGTCGGTTGGTTGGTGGCCAACCACATGCTTCCATGTTGCCCAACTGGAAGCTGCCACGTGGCAGCACAGGGGCCACCAAAATTTGTTTGAATGCCATGTTGCACCTTCGCAGAATCGAACTCTGAGCCTAGCATCATACAGCGCAACGTCTTAACCGTTGAGGCCATGGTGCTCCTTGTTAAAACATTGCCTAACATTTATATATAAAGCATATAGCGATAGAGTATGGGGGTAAGGGACCAGGGCTTAGCCCCGACCCCCCCAAAACAACATTGCACATGACCGTTGGCCGGAGACCACAGGTGTGACGAAGGAGGAGGCCCCACCGCCCATTTTTTAATTAAAAAATAATAATTCCAGCATATTAATATGGTTAATTGTCTGACAATTAATTGGCCATATTAATATGGTTAACCAACAATTACTATGGCAAATTAACTATCTGACAATTTCGCCCAAAAATCAACGAATTTGTTGCTCGGTTAGTTGAAATCAAGGCGAATTTGTAGGACGGTTCCGGATTTTCAGAAATTTGTGGTGTGGTTAGTAGCAAAACTAGGGAGGCTAGTAACTTCTTCAATTTTTTACCAATTTTGGAGCAGAAAGAAGCTAAACAGGCATTTTAGGGTCTTCTGAAGTTCATGGAACAGGTTTTTAAGCCATTTGAGCGTTGTAAATGTATGTAATCACCATTTTGAGCATAATGAAAGAGGGCCAAGCCATTGGAATTTGGACCAAGGAGATGTAAGCCTAGGAGGGGTGAACTCCTTCATCACTTGCTATGTTGTGGCTATTTTTATGGTGTATTTGTCTGTTGTTTCTGTTATTTCAGAGTTAATTTCATGCTTTATGTGTTTAATAATTTAACATAAAGGCTCACAAAAACGCGGTTTTTAACACTTGGAATTTATAAACCCTCAAGGACTTTAACATTAAGATTTCATACATATCACTGTTACCCACCACCAATGGGTGACCCCATAGGAAAACTTTTCTCCTAGATTTGTCTTCAACAGGCAGCCAATAGCCCCGATAGCCACCAGTGTAGCCGATATTGCGCTAGTTGATCTTCACTCCTCGAGCCAGTCGTATGTCCCATCGCCCATCTATCGAAAGCATATGCTTGAAGGTGGGCAATCCAATCCTAAAGGTATGTCTTTCATGGTGCAATCGATTGCTTATGCTTGTTTACTTGGACACGCTTTGATATTGATTATTAGGTGACCTGGAAGTAGGAAGGGTTTCGACTGTAGTCTTGTTCCCTCACCTTAAATGTGGGGTTAATCCTCAATCCTAGTCGCGTGGGATCTCCCCTAATATCTTATAGCTTTAGGATGGGCACTACTTGGGAAACTCTGATATTCGTAGCGTGATCTCGTTTTCCCATTCCACATTTTCTGCTTCCCCTCCGCACATTACATGCCCTATTTCATCATCCTCCCTCTTTGGGTCGACATGACCACTGGGTCCACAAGGCTTTGGTACCTCCCCCTCCCCATGTCCACATGTCAAGGTCAGGCCTAGAACGATGCCTCGAAGGTTGATGCAGCTAAAAAAATATAGAAGCATATCATGGCCACATACAAAAGGAAATAACTCCACAAAATGAAAAAAGAAGGTCGGAACAATAAAATTTAGCACGTGGAAAAAAGGCAAACATGAGCTCTATCCCTTATCATTACGACCATCACCCTGGTTCTTAGGGCCCCCTTGAGTGCCCCCCTACATCATTAAGCAACCCATGCATGTCCCAATGCCTAGTGGGCAATGAACTGCCCCACCTTAAGGGGGTAATCACTGCTATATCATACAAAGCATGCACTGAACCCCTGGAGCCCCGAGCAATAAAATAAAAGAAAAAACAATAAAAGGCAAAAGGCAAATAAAGAAGGGTGGAAAAACAAAGGTCGTGGTAACTCAAGTACCACAATTTCTCCCTCCTACATTCATACATAGAAGTATGCAAAGATCCCTCATCATTACCACCCTTTAGCCCATGGCATTTGGCCTTGAGACCCCTGTGTCCCAAGCCACCTCATCAATACACATGACACCTACCACTTGAAGAATGTAGCTTGGACATGTCTTTCCCTTTAACTACTAGGAACAACTAATAGGGTTGTTTATTAGCCACTCCTACCTAGGGGAACATAAATTTGGAAGGAAAACGCATTATGAAGTCCCATTTGTGCCCTTGACTAACAAGCTTGATTCACTTAGATGCAGTAATGAATTATTGTACCTGAGAGTGAGGAGACACATTGGATTTTATGCGTAATCGACATGAGGTTTCATCATGGACTGGGCAACATAACTAAGGCCCAAGCCCACCAGAGGATCATATTGACATTTGTAGGGGATGCGTTGAGAGCCATGGGGCTTTGTCATGTGATATGGCATTATCTCATCTTATGGGCACCCTCAGCACCTCTAGTCGCTTGTTAATTGCCCCACATTATATGCGAGATGATGCACTTGGATTAGTAGTGCCTCATGTCAAGTTAGCAAAATATAGAGGGTTTGGTCATTGATCTGAGGCCCAAAAGAGGTTTATCTCATCCTTGAGACATGGGGGAGCAAGAACCATCTTCCGTGCTGTCATTTGGAGCAATCTACAGGATTATTTTTCATCAAGAGACCCATGAGACCACTACTTGTGCCCCAAAGCCATTTTAGAGCACCACACGATCTTTTACTTGGAGATCAAGGGCAAACCCCCTTGTCTATCATTCATGGAGCCCTAACTCTCATTATGCCACCTTGAGGACTCAACGAGGCCCTCCATCAGCGCTTCTACACCATGACTTCATCATTTCGACTCACTTTTGGATTGCTTATTCTTAACTTTATGAGCTACTTAGTGGACGTGTCACCAAGGACATGTTATTTTGCACATTAAAATAATGTTAGTGGCATATTAGGCCAATTCGAATTATATTGGACACATATTAATAGAGATCATCGCATCAGTTCTTAGATTCTTTCTACGGTACGAACTTCGCACTTCTTCTAAGATGTCTGTTAATTTTAAGTTAACATGTTCTTTACTTCGGACAGTTACTTCAATATTCCATACTAGCCCATTTACCAATCCATTAGCAATCATATGAATCATTATCATATTGATAGTAACTGAAGAAAGAACATCAAAAATAAATATAGAAGACAAGTCAAGACAAGAGGACACAAGAATATGGCTCAAGCCAGGTAAAAATTCCAAGATGGGGAAAACCCTTGATCAATTCTTCTTATTATTAATATCAATTGTTCAAAGAGAGAGAGAGATCAAGTACAATAATATAAGTCAAAATCGACTTGTTGAATCATTGTCCAAAACTACCTTGTAAAATCTGCAACTTTAACTGATGTAGCTTGCTGCCTGGTTAGGGCTCCTAATAGCCACTGTCAAACTCTTCCAAATAGTTCATGTGGTCTCCCAACAGCTGCGACTCTCCATCCTAGACAATTGCCTTAGATTTGGGTGTGCATCTCTGTTGTAGGATCAGGTGACCTGGTTAGGGTTAAGCACCAACACTTTAGCCCTCTTCCACTTGCTCAAAACACCTCTCTCAGTATCGTATAGTCTCCAAACAAGGTCTGCAATATTAATACTATTGATCTGAGCTAATACCAGCCCTAAAGTAGACTTGTGGCTCTCCTTCTACTTGGCTATGAAGCTCGACCTTCATATAACCTTTGATACAGGCCTGTGGCAGCCCTAAACCACAGTGGTTGCATTCCGCTCCTACTCAACCCCCTAAAAGAGACAAAACAGACTTCAAATGATGCCCAGAATTACCCTAAACCATAGCAACTGCCTTCTACTCCTACTCGACCACCTGAAAGAGACAAAACAAACTTCAAATGATCCTCTTCGCAACCTCACCCTTCCTCCTAGAGTTGCGGCACCTCAAAAATACTTTTGGAGCCCTTTGATGTGACAAATGAGGTAGGAGAACACCTCTATATATATAAATTCATGAGGGTCAAGAGAAATGGTCTTTGGGATTTATGAGCCTACATGAAGGGTAAGGCCGACCTTGACAATTTGCATATGAGAGTATATACATTTGAACACACATTTCTTCTTATCCAAAATTGATGATCTTTAGGTCGATTTTGGTCCTCTCGAAAAGAGGAATTCAATGCTACAATTATCTTCTTCAAAGGAACTACCCAAAGTGGAATTTTCCCCAGCTGCCAATTTTAACACTCCCTCTCGACTAGGGAGAATTCAACCTACCAATCCATCATGCCATCCTGTCATCATGAACCATCTCTGCATCTTGTCTCAACTCTGTTGAACACTGATATAGACAATGAAGAAGAATCAATCGAGAGTGAGTCACAAGACTTTGCCACTCTCCTGACAAAAGTCAGTCCACATAACCTGAGGTTGAACCCCATCCAAGCTTGATCCCAAATCGAAATCATGTTGAACACCATTCATCCTAGTCACAGGGAGTACGACAGAACATGATGTGTCCATTGGTAGTGTTATGGTCCCTAACCACTTTTCCCAAGTCATTGGCCAGATGAGAGGCATTTCACATGTATCCTGGACTACATGGGTAGGATGATGTTGGGCCAAAAGCAAGGAAAGAATAAATCACATCCTACTCACAACCACAAGTAGGGAAAGGATAAACCACATCCTACAGTCCCACTTCACGTAGGGAAAGGATAAACCACATCCTACGTGCATACAAACCACCAAGGGTAGGGAAAGGATGAACCACGTCCTACATGCATGCCAATTAACAATCGTAGTATGGATCCTACACGTGGGGAAAGGATGAACCACATCCCACTGACATGTCAACCATCAATCGTATGGAATGAGCATCCTACATGTGGCGAAAAGATGAAACACATCCCACTGACATGTCCACATGTGACAACCAATAGATGCCTATATATGCATCTCTCACTGAGGTATCCGCAGGATAAGGTGAACCACTCATCCTACTCATATGGCATTTGAGAAGGTGAACCACTCATCTTATGCATATATCATCACAGAGCATCACAGGGGAAGGTGAACCACTCACCCTATGGTCATACATAGCTCCAAGAAGTACCCCAGGAGCCCAAGAGCTCTCAGAGCTCAATGTTCCACCGAGATCCTTATAGTAGGTCTTTCCATGACTTCCAACCTCTCTCTGAAGGAAGATAAACTTGACTTTAAAAATCGGCTTCCTTTTATATTGATAAATGAGAGGATCATTATCTATTGGACAGACATCATCAATAAACATCATATCTCCCTTTGAACATCAGGAATGTAAGTTTGCTCAAAACATAACCATCGAGATATCTACACCCTGCTATTAATCCTTTGGTCCATACACCAAATTCAGCCAATCATTCATGTTGCTTCTCAAGTAACAAAGATATCATTGCCTTTGTCAACATCCTTTGACAGAGTTATCCTTCTTGAAATAATCATCAGGCAATTGTCATCGAGCCATTCTGCCAGGGATTCTACAGTTCCCTCTAAATTCTTACGTCAGTTGGTCATCTAGTTCACCAAAAAAGACTCAGATACTTCTCGGAAATTGATGGTGATACAACCTCAAGCTTGATTGGTTAGGTCTGCAAAATAATCCTCCTAGCAAGCCAAAAATACCTATTGATGTCAATCAAAACACACCTTATGAACGTTGGTACATACCTTGGTTCATTAGTGAATGAGGCCATAGAGAATTGTCAACAAACCTTTCGTAATTGCTTTTTACTCTTGCTTGGGCTTGTCCTCTCCTAAGCTCTGATAGCATGCTAATTTTAAGTTAACATGTTCTTTCCTTAGGACAGTTGCTTCAATATTCCATATTAGCCCATTTATCAATCCATTAGCAATCACATGAATCATTATCATATTGACATTAACTGAAGAGAGAACATCAACAATGAATATAGAAGGCAAACCAACACTAGAGGACACAAGAATATGGCTCAAGCCAGGAAAAACCCCAAGATGATGAAAACCCTTGATCAATTCTTCTTATTATTAATATCAAATGTTCAGAGGGAGAGAGAGAGAGAGCAAGTACAATAATATAAGTCAAAATTGACTTAATGAATCACTGTCCAAAACTACGTTGTAAAGTCAGAAACTTTAACTGATGTAGTTTGTTGCCTAGTTAGGGCTCCTAATAGCCATTGTCAAACTCTTCTAAACAGTTCTTGTGGTCTCCCAACAATTGCGCTTTCCTTCCTAGAAAATCTCCTTCGGTCTGGGTCTGCTTCTTTGTTGTAGGATCAAGTGACTTGGTTAGGGTTAAGCACCAACACTTTAGCCCTCTTCCACTTGCTCAAAACACCTCTCTCAGTTGCGGCCAGTCTCCAAACAAGGTCTGCAATATTAATATTGTTGATTTGAGCTAATACCAGCCCTAAAGTAGACCTGTGGCTCCCCTTCTGCTAGAGTATGAAGCTTGACCTTCAAATAACCCTTCATACGGGCCTATGACAACCCTAAACCACAACAGCTGCCTTATGCTCCTACTCGGCCCCCAAAAAGAGACAATGCCCAGAATTATCGTAAACCATAGTGATTGCCTTCTGCTCCTACTTGTCCCCTTGAAAGAGACAAAACAAACTTCAAATGATCCTCTTCCCAACCTTGGCCTTCCTCATAGAGTTGTGGCACCTCAGACATACTTTTGGAGCCCTTTGATGTGACAAATGAGGTGGGACACCTCTATATATATAAATTCGTAAGGGTCAAGAGACACTCCATTTGGCCATTGTGAGCCTACGTGAAGGGTGACGTCGACCTTAACAATTTTCTTATGAGAGAGTATAAATTTGAAAAAACATTTCTCCTTATCCAAATTTGATGATCTTTAAGTTGATTTTGGTCCCCTCGAAAAGAGGAATTCAATGCTACAATTATCTTCTTCAAAGAAGCTGCCCAAAGTGGAATTTGGCACTAGTTGCCAATTTTAACAATATTTATTGGAGATCTATTGATTCATTTTGATATTTCTGGAAGGTCAAATTTTCATTCTACTTTGGAGCTACTTCTTGTTCTATGCTTTTATATATCTCTTGTCATCTTGTAAGTGTTATTTTTTGTTGAAGATATATCTTGAATAATGTCTAATGTGTGGAATTGTTGCAATTAATTAATGCTTTTTGTGCCCTAGTTTTATTACTTATTATTGCAAAAGGTTATTTGAATGGAAATTGCACATGTTACTCATTGTATGGCAAAGTAGATGAATGTTCGTAGTGGATTAGAACTCATTTTCTTCCATGAAAATCCATAGAGCTTGGGTGGGAAAATGTTAAAGAGTGGTCGTTGAGGCATCGCATTTTAGCCTCCTTGACAACGATTTTGGCGAAATTTTAAATCATCATAGATTCCATAGCCCCAGGATTAGGCTTTGATCCAAGTAAATTTGGTGGTCACCTTCTCCTTACCTTTCTTTTTCCCTCTCCAAAAATTTTTGGGCTCTCTCCTACACAACTAGCTAGAGTTGCCTGCAAATTGCATTAGAAGAGGTATCTTGCAAGAATAATTAGACAAAAATATGTGTTTGTGTCTCCTCTAGTGACTCTCCAAGTTTGGAGCAATCCCCACAGTTGGTTCGAAAGAAAACTCAAGCCCTAGTTGCAACTTTGAAAGCCTATCTTTAGAGTCTTGGGTTGGTGGTCTTATTGAGGGTCATTAGCACATAGAACTCAAAGGAATTGATCATTCTTAACCCTCTCCCTATCCTATTTGACCTAGAGAACACATTGGAGGAACTCCTCCCACAATTACTCATAAACCCTAGGTCTCTCCAGTGAAGCGAAAATCCTTTCAAGTGACAAATCATCTTGTAACGCTTCTAGAGAAGCCCTATATCATATTGGAGATCTTGACCTTATGCATATTCATCATTATTCAACGTCTCTAAACCTAGGTCTAGGTCTTCCTCATAGGTCTCTCTTGGAGAGCCTTTGGCTTATCTTCAAGCATTGAGCCTTAACTGAGCCTCTACTTGAATGGGTCTTGGGAATCACTTTATACCTTATCGTTGATCCCATCATTATAAGTGATGTCCTCTCTACCAACACTCCTCCCATTGGTGAAAATTCGTAAAAGGAAGGGGACGTTGACTAAGGTGGCAATGGGTCTTTGTCCCATTGTTGTCGCTTGGTCTAGTACTTGTCCCTTAGGTACCCCTACTAGATTGTGTGGTAACAATACCATCACTAGCTTCTCCCACAAGCCTATTGGATCCTAGTGAGATATGAGATTACAGTCTCTGATCTATTCATTCAGATGTTGTTCAATTTCTCCTGCGACACCACTATCTTATTCTCATTTTTACTCCGATAAAGATTGGCTAAGACTGCCCACATCTCATGTGTTGTGTCCTTCCCTATTATGTGAGGAATTATATGATCCCCTAGACCATCCAAGATAATATCCATTGCTTTCACATTCTTCTGATTGTGCTCAACTACTTGGGCGAGGTTAGAAGGAACCTAGATCTCTAGGTTTGCAAAATCCCACAAACCATTCATTTTTAGAATAATTGTGATCCAGTCCTTACATGAACTAAAATTAGCGGCCCCATCCAACCTATCTTCATATCTCAAGCTCATTGATACCATTTTACATATCGATCTTGGCCAAAAAGAACTAGTTACAAAATAAAATAAAATAAAATTATGTTGGCGTAAAAAGGAACAACTTGTTGCTATAGAACCCTTATGATCCCAAATCTCTCCCTCAGAGTTTTTGTAGCTCTAATACTATGTTAAATTCCCAATACCAGTCTAGATTTATTTATACCTCAACTTTTTATTCCTAGAAAACTATTAAATAAAATTTTGAATTGCTTTAAAAATAAAATCACTTGTCTTTAAATTCTGAAATAATTTTTTTGCATCCAAAAATCAAATCAGAGAGATCAGTCACATCACAACAATAAGAATATAGCTATAACAATTTTCCTTCATTAAAATCCTCGAGAAAATTTGTGCCTAAACCCACAAAGAAGAGATACACAGATAAATGCATTGTTGGAACCTATAATTCGGCCCCCACTGGAAAACTCAGCCCAAGGAATTTTGACCACCAAAAAATCAATCTCCTGACGAACTTGGCCTTGGAGAAACTTGACCTCCACCACCAACAAATCAGGCCTCTCCTTTCCTCCTCATATGAACCCTTCACACTCAAGGAAATTGGCCCACTGGATAATTCGACCTCTCCACAATTAGGCCTCCTCTGTATTTCAACCACTCGGCTTCTCGATTTCCTAAACTCAACCTTCTAGAAATACTCCTTAAGTTTCTCTACACTATTCCTCCCTTCTCTTCAATCTAGATGAGCCTCTTGCTATAGAATAAATCGGTTCCTCCACCTTGTGTATCTTCACCGCCCCCTTAGGCTTATTTTATGTAATATTCCCTTTCTTGATCCAGTCAAAGTGGATAGAATCGATCCATGGTACTTACCGTGGTATTTTCCCATGGTATTGACCCATGGTATTTCTTGTTGGTATTGACCCATCAAGCCTATAAAAGGGGAGAGAAGCTACGCATTTAGAGCATGCTAGATTATCTATCTTATTGTGTTTGGGTTGAGAACTTGGCCTGGCCAGTTCTAGCATTGATCCCAGGACGAAAACCCCGCGGTAATGTTTATGTGGTGGATCCATCCAGGATTCACAAGTGGCCTTCAATTTCTTATATTTGTCATTGTCAAGCAGTTGTGCATGCCATTTGTAGGATTTTATGGTCTAGGCATGTATTTTACTTTCAGTGAATAATAATATAAATAAATGGTTGCATTTCTTGTGTTATGGTTCTTGATGAAAGACTATATTAAATGAGAACACTAAGATGTTTTAGATCTATCAAAAAATTTGTTGTTTGGAATCTTACAGTGGTATCAGAGCTGTGCATCCTGCCAGCCTGAGAGTTTTATGCAAGAAACTTCGGTGAAATTTAATTTTCACCCTAGCCAGCATTTCTCATTTGCTCTCTTGAGCTTGTTGTAAACTCTCCTCAAGGTCTAAGTCCCTCACTTTCTACTATCGAGCTTCATATTCAATAATAAAAGTAAGAGTTTCTTTTGAGGGAGCTTGGGGCTTTCCCCTTGGCATCCCGGTCTCCTCCTTTGGTAGGAGGTATCACTAGTTCCTTGCTTTCTATTTCTCAGGTTTATTTTGCTTTCGCAAATAGTTTCCATTTCCTTTAATTACTTGCTCTTTTATTACTCATATCAGTTGCTTACCTATGAGCTCTAGATCTTCCTCTAATTCACACTTTTATTAGGCTAGTTTAGCACTTCCAATTTACACTTTATATTGCTCATTTCTCAAGTTTATTTTTCTTTCGCAAGTAGTTTCCATTTCCATTAATTACTTGCTCTTTTATTACTCATATCAGTTGCTTACCTATGAGCTCTAGATCTTCCTCTAATTCACACTTTTATTGGGCTAGTTTAGCACTTCCAATTTACACTTTATATTGCTCATTTACATCATTACAAATCTGATCTAATCTATTCTATTGTTGATTATACAGTTTCTTCATTGCTCATTTCATAGCTATCATTTGAACTTCATTTCATTTTTCATGCAAGCATAGTATTGCTTTGAATGGGAATGGACATCTTTGTTTAAGTTATTTTAAAGAATTTCACATCTTGGAGCACTACTTTTAATTGCAATTAACCTTCACCATTTACATCTCGCTAACATTTGCATTGCATGCCTAAAATTAACCTCCAAGCATAAGCTTGGTTGGTAGAAATTAGGAAATCTCCTTTGATTTTCCCAAAATCCGAGTTTGAAGAAAAGGTTAAAACATGTGACCACGCAGTTCTCTTTGTGTCGTCGAGTCCCTTGAAGAAATGATGGCACATGGACTGACATGAAGAACTAGGTGGATATTTGTTAATGAACCAGAGCTTCTCCACTTGAGGCCTCTTGCAACCACCTCAATCCTTACTAGGTTGAAGGGTTTGAGAAGAAGTCACACTTTAGATAGGCCCTTAATTAAAATCTACCAAAAACACCATCCCACATAACCACCTTACAACTATGAATGGTTTTGCATACATTTGAAGCTTGAACCTTATTAAACATTTCATCATAATAACTCTTTCCCAAAAACATGCAAGATACTTTGAAAGCACCCATATCTCTTTCATAGCAAGTACTTAAGTTTTATTCTTGTATCTTGCTCATGCTCATTGGTTTAGCTTAAAGTTCCATTGATGTCATATTATTGTTTATATTTCATGTGAGCATAATTCCTTTTTTTAAGTAAAAGCAATATCTTACTTGCAAGCTTTCAATTCATTTATTGCTTTTCTTTCAAAGTTGTACTTCATATTGTAGATTTGTTATTGGTTGTTCTAACACTTATTTTGCAGATTCTCTATTCTATTAAACTTATTGTATCTTGAAATCATTACTTTATTGCAAGAACTATTACTACCTTTGAGCATATTTTATTTCTTGCAAGATTATTATTGTTGGCACTGGTCCACTTACATCAATTTTCCTTGCAGGATATATTGTTGAATCATTTTAATTTATTTACATGTTGATGTTGATTATACGTTCATGATCATTTATACTTACTAAGTCTTTATTTCTTACTTCAAGTTACATTTCAAGTTTTTGAATGGTTCAGGTTTTAATTGGTTAAATAATCAATCTCCTAGAACTTGTTTGAGTCTAACAAGCCTTCCTTAGCACCTTCCTTTGGGTCCAACCCCCTTGGCTTTAGCTAGTAGAGAGCCTAGACGAAGAGAATTGGGATTAGGTGACAAGCCCCAATTCTAAGCTTTGTCACCAAAGCCACACCTAGTGGGATTGAAAATTTTCCTAAATTAACATAGGCATGTAAGCAAGGCGACAACACATCCTATCCACAAGTCCAGGAGTATTTATGATCCAAATAACTACCAAACTATTATGGTGGGTCATACATTCTCCAAACATTATGCCACAATTCTACACCAGTGGCTTTCTGGAAAACTAGAGCAATGAAATCTCAGAGCTTGGAGGCAAGCGAATTTCTGTCCAAACCACCAGACGATTGACCACATATTTACACTATGAACTATCATTGAGGAAGCACGTCGTCATTCTTCAAGAGTCTACAACTACTTTGTCGATTTCCGGAGAGCATTCGACATAATGCCCAAGCAGGTACATTTTCATAGACTCCCTGACATTGGAAATTCCGAGACTCTCTTGGCAACCATCATGAGATTGTATGAGTGTTATTCAACACCTAAAATTGGCTCACGACCTTTCAACTTTCATTCAGAGTATTATTAGTGTTAAGCAGGGTTTCCCTCTCTCGCTTACCCTTTTTGGGATTTATATCGATGAGTTGGAGTCTTTCCTCCATGAGCACCTTCAAGAGGGGGACGAATTCTTTCTCCATCAAGTATTGGTCTCTCTACTCCTTTTGTTGACGACTTCATTTTATCGGCCTCTACATTCAAGGGCCTGCAGGGACAATTGGATGCCCTAGCCAATTTTTGTGACCTTTGACAATTGAAGGTCAACCTAGGTAAAACCAAGGTTATGATCTTCAACACATTGAAGAGATCCCTTATAGACTTTCATTTTTATTTTCAAGGAGAAGATATTGAGATCACCACATCTTACATTAACCTCAGAGTGTAGTTCACAAGGGCCTCGTTTTGGCAATATACAAGCCCTCCATACCTGTATGTCTCCCTTGCCCTTATCAAGAGACAATGCTTCCAAAGTCAGTTTCAGGGCATCCGGTCCACACTCCACCTCATGGATGTGATTATTTGACCTACAATTCCTTATGGCTCTCAGGGCTGTGGGCCAAGCTAGGTCCAAACAGATTGGACTTAGATGGAAAGAGTCCACACCTTGCTTCTCAAATGCATCGTAAGATGCAAACGTACACTTTCACAACCTATTATCCAAGAAAAGTTCGGCTCCCATCCATTTCGCCTCGAGGTCATCTTCCACCTAGTCTCGTTCCTCCACAGTGTTAAATCTCTCTGAGACTTGGCAGCGAGGAGAGAGCATTACCCCTACCCTGCACTTTGCTCCTCGGAGGCCCTCACTTTATACCAGTCTTTCTACTTAGAGAATTTATTAGAGTTCTAGGTTGACCTCATCATCTGGCCCCCCTACTTGCGTCGACATTGGATGTAGTCTCTCAGGATACCCTTGGGACAGCTTCGTGTTGGCTCGCATCGTCTTAGCGTTGAGACTGACCATCATATTCATTGATCGGACAAAATTTTCCCTGTGTGTCATCCTCTGTAGCTAGAGATTGAGTGGCACCTCATCTTCAAGTCCCCTGTTTACTATAACATCAAAGGATGTTTCCATTGTCTCTACAGGGACTCTATGGGCTCCATCCCTTCTCAAAGTTCCACATCCTATTATCCAGGCAAAGTTTGGTGCCCATCCATTTTGCCTCGAGGTCATCTTCGACCTAGTCTCTTTCCTCCACAAAGTTAGATCTCTCCGAGACCCACAGACGAGGAGAGAGCATTCCCCCAAACTAGCACTTTGCTCCTTAGAGGATCTGACTTTAGACCAGCCTACAGGTCATGCACATGGGTGGTTCTCGAAGACATCAAGTATGTGGCCAGTTCCCCAAAGCGCCTCCCCCCATTCAGGTTCTCTCTTGATACGCCAAATCATCTTATGTCGATTAAACATGAGTTGAACCAATGGATCAGTGACAATATCTATCAGCTATACACTCAGGTCACATACATTTCACCTCCTACAAGCCACATACATTTCATCATCTGTTCCCCCTACTTGCGCTAACATTGGATACACTCTCTCAAGATACCCCTGGGACAGCTTCCTGTTGGTTCGCATCATCTAAGAGTTGAGACTAACCATCATATTCCCTGGTCAAATAGAAATTTCCAAGTGTGTCATCTTCTGTAGCTAGACACTAAGTAGCACCCTCATCTTTGAGTGCCCTGTTTACTATGACATCATAGGACGTTTCCATTGTCTCTATATGGACACTAAGGGCTCCCTCTCTACTTTTTTTCGGTACCAATACCAAATATGCCTAGCCATTTTTATTTCAGAGGTCTTTACAAACGGATCTCAGCTCTTGCACACTTCGACTCACCCTAAGGTTTCTAGAACTATTACTTCTTACTTCCAAGTTGTTTCATCAGGTTGAAACAAGCGACAAGCAAAGTCTCGGTTTGCAGCAAATGGCATAATGGTGAGACCTCGAGACTTTCCACAAACCCCCCCACCCCGTGTGAAAATTCTCAACCAGTTGCAGTGATAGATTTATTTCTCCTACTTATTATTTCAATAAGTTATTATTCAGAAATCTTTCGGCAAATATCGAAATAAATACTACTGCAACATTCACAACTATATATGCAAAGAAATAAACAGTAGAGAACATAAGCACAAGAATCAATCACATGTACACACTTATTTTGGACAGATGTCCCTAGAAAAACCCAATGTGGGAAAACCGGTGTAGCAGATGAGGGTTTTATTAATTCTTCAGAAAATGATGTCTTTACAAGGAAATATTCGACAGATAAATTCTGAACCACCTGAGACTGAATGCCCAGTGCTCTCAGACAAATTTTTGACACCCAGAACAGCCCTTGCAAGCCCCCGTGTCAGTCTGCGTGATTCTCTACACAATCCCAGAGCTGGACTGCGTGAATCTGCATGGAGACTGCGTGGGTTCTCTGCGATGTAGCCTCAAGCTACCTCCAGCGACCCATTGCTGCTCTCCGACCCAGATCTCTATGACCCCTGACCTCCTCTTGCTTCTGCAACTTCTCAACCTGCAACTCTCCCGTTGAGATCGAATTCTACATCAGAATGGATCTCCTTCAGGTACTGAGTGTGTGTCCGAATTGTCTTCCAAGTGACCCCCAAGCCCTCTTTTATAATCTTCCTGTTAGAGAACCAACAACCCCAGATTAAAAGATTAATCAATGGCTAAGATTAAATCTTGACTTGATCCATGTTTTCTAGAAGATTCACACTCTGAATAATTAATTCCTTTTAATTATTTCCTTTTCCTAAGTTTGGACTTAGGTTTTCCATTAAAATAATTAATTATTTAATAATTCTTGAACGGAGTAGAATTTCCACAAACTATTTATGAGTTCTTTGGAATGTTGTTGTCCAAGCCTCCCTGCAAAGTTTGAGACTTGGAACACTTATGAATCCTACAAAAATCAACACTCCCTCTTAGCGAGGAAAGTGTTTCAACAATATGCCTGCTATATGATGCTCTGATTCTGAAGCACCTTCTACGCTGCTGCCCCCTGTACTGCTGCCTTTGACACTGCCACTGTCACTTGCTGCATCTGTACTACAGCTCCCTTTGAATGTTGAATCCTCCATTCCTACTACTGGAAGGGATTCTTCATCATCCCCATCTTTTCTCTGAAGTAAACAAACTTTGTCTTTCCCAGAGCGTTGGTAAGGATGTCTGCCACCTGTTCTCCTGTTGGAGTGTACTGCAACTGAACAGCTCCACGTTGTACCCAGTCCCTGATGAAGTGACATCAGATGTCAATATGTTTTGACCTATCATGAAACACAGATTTTCAGAGAGCTTTATGCAACTTTGATTATCACATAAAATGTTGGTCGCTTCCATTTTCTCCTCGAGTAGTAGATTTACTACCAGTTTCCTAAGCCATATGGCTTCGCATGAAGTTGTGCTAGCTGTCATATACTCTGCCTCTACTAAGCTCAGTGCCACGGACTTTTGTTTCCTACTACACTAGGAAGTCATTCCCGATCCCAGACTGAAACAGTACCCACTGGTACTCTTCTGATCAACTGAAATACTAGCCCAATCTGCATCAGTAAAACCACGCAACCTGACATCATTGTCACGGGTGTACTTCAATCCAAGCTTAGTTGTTCCTCGAAGGTCCCTGATAACATGTTTTTTTGCTACCCAATGTGCCCTCTTCGGTTCCACCATGAACTAACTTAGGGTATTAACAGCATAACAGATGTTTGGCCTTGTATTTACCAGATACATTAATGACCCTATGAGTTGTCTATACAGCGTAGGATCAGCTTCATCATCATCGGACGTGTCGATTTTCCCCCAGTTGGTAATCATTGGAGTGGTCATGGGTCTACAATCCTCCATCTGAAATCTATTCAGAATCTCTGTAGTGTATCTTCCTTGACCAAGGAAGATCTCCCCATCCTGCTGCCAAAATTCCAACCCCAGAAAATAGTGCATCTATCCCAAATCCTCCATGTCAAACTCTTCAGCGAAATTCTTCTTGCAATCTGTGATGAGCGTTGATGATCCTGTCAAGTACAGATCATCCACATACAACACTAGTATCAATGGCTCATTCCCTACTCTTAGATAGTAGAGGTTGGGATTTGCATCACTCTTGACGAATCCCATCTTCTGTAGATAGTTGTCAATTCGACCATACCGGGCTCTGAGAGCTTGCTTCAATTCATATAATGCTTTCTTCAATCTCCACACATGAGTCTTCTAATCATGTGTCTCAAAGCCCTATGGTTGTTCTATATACACTTCTTCTTCTTCGTCTTGACATCCATCTAGTGAATTTCCCATCCCATCTGCGCAGCAAGGGATATCAAGGACCTGATAGATATGTGGCTACCGGGGCAAAGGTTTCTTCATAGTCTACTCCTTCCTTCTCAGCATACCCCTTAGCCACAAACCTGGCTTTAAATTACTCGATGCTGCCATCTGCAACATGCTTGATCTTGTAGATCCACCTGGATCTTACAACAAATCTCTCCTGTGGTATGGGTACTACTTCCCAGACATCATTTGTCATGATGGAACTATACTCTTCCACCATTGCATCAACCCATACCTGGTGTTGAGCAGCTTCCCAAAAACTAGAGGGTTCTCCGACTTGAGCAACGAAGGCTTGATACCTCTCAGTCTGCTTACGTTGTCTCTTCTCATTCCTGGGATTTCCAACAAAATCCTCTGCATCTTTCAGAATCTGTCAAAGTTCCATGCTCGTTCTTCCACTGGTGGTGGGTGGATTTACCGGCTCTCCTTCTTGTAAATCCTCGGAAGACCCATCCTTTGTATCACTATGCCTTGGAGAGGCCAATGAATTTTCTGTTGATGGTTGTTGGGGCTGGACCAAAGGCTCTTCCTCTGACAGTGTAGCATAAGGCAATTCTCGTGATCTTTTGAAGGCTTTCTCCTCCATAAATTTCACATCTCTTCGCACCACTACTTTCTTGCTCTCAGGAACGTAGATGCGATAAGCCTTTGCATTCTCACTGTATCCCACTAAATACCCCCTTTCAGCAGTCATCTCCAACTTCTTCCTCTTCTCACTGGGTACATGACAGTAAGCTGTATTGCCAAAGATCCTAAAGTGACACTTTCTGGCGTGATATTTCCCACTGCAGTGTGAGGAGTTCTGTTCTGAATGTAGACATTTGTATTACACGCTTCAGCCCATAAGAACTTGGGCATGTCTTAGTCATACAACATAGCTCTGGTAGCTTCAACAATAGTCCGATTCTTCCTTTCTACCACTCCATTCTGTTCCGGATTGTATGGAGTTGTCCATTCTCTTTTGATGCCTTCCTTTGCGCAGAATCCGGTGAATTATTTATCTATGTATTTACCTCAATTATCTGATCGCAATACCTCGATCTGCTTCCCTGTCAGATTCTACACCATAGCTTTGAACTCTTTAAATCGACTGAAGACTTCATCCTTGGTCTTCAAGAAGTAGATCCAAGTTTTTCTTGAATGGTCATCAATGAAGGTGACGAAATATTCGACACCACTAAGAGCTCTCGTGGACATTGGTCCGCAGATGTCTGAGTGTATTAGATCTAACACACCCTTGTCCCTATTGTTGCTTCTCTGATATGTTGCCTTGGCATATTTCCCCAATACGCACCCCTTGCAGATATCATCCCGTTTGGTGCTCAATTCTGGAACACTTGTGACAGTCTTCTGGAGAGTTCTCAAAGCCCCATGACACAAATGCCCCATTCTCCTGTGCCATAGCTCATTCAGATCCATTTCATCTCCGCTGCCAACCAATGCCATTGGGTAATCAAGTTGCAGTTTGTACAGCTTGTTGCTTCTTACCCCGATTTGTGCCTTCTTCTTCCAACTGGGGTACTTGACATAGACTCTATTGCCAATAAAGTAGACGTCATATCCTCGGTTTTGAAGCTGCAACACGGAGAGTAGATTCATCCCCAAACCCGGCACATGCAGTACATTAGTGGCCCGGATTCTATTCCCTACCTCGCTCTGAAAAACTACGGTACCTTTCCCAATGGGAGTGCACTTTTCTTTATTACCCATGGTTATTCTGAAATTCATCCGCTCTTCTTGGTAGTCAGAAAAACAATCCTGTACTCCCGTCATATGGGCAGATGCTCCATTGTCAATATACCAAACATCTGAGGACGTAGTGCTTGATACACAAGCAAAATCTTCCTCTAATCTAGATGCCAATACAGATACATCATGATCCATCCGTACTATCGTGCGCCCCCCCCCCCCCCCCTTCTGAAGGACTACGTGAACCCTTCTGCGTTGTTGCCCCGGACAACCACATAGATCTTTGTTCACTGATAGATGCCCCCTCTCTGTTATTAATCTCTGGCTCTGATACCATGTGAAAATTCTCAACCAGTTGCAGTGATAGATTTATTTCTCCTACTTATTATTTCAATAAGTTATTATTCAGAAATCTTCTGACAAATATCGAAATAAATACTACTGCAACATTCACAATTATATATGTATAGAAATAAACAGTAGAGAACATAAGCACAAGAATCAATCACATGTACACAGTTATTTTGCACAAATGTAACCGGAAAAACCCAATGTGGGAAAACCGGTGCAGCAGGTGAGGGTTTTATTGATTCTTCAGAAAATGATGCCTTTACAAGGAAATATTCGGAAGATAAATTCTGAACCACCTGAGACTGAATGCCCAGCTCTCTCAAACAAATTTCTGACACCCAGAACAGCCCTACAAGCCCCTGCGTCAATGTGCGTGATTCTCTGCGCAGTCCCAGAGCTGGATTGCCTGAGACTGTGTGGGGTCTCTGCGTTGTAGCCTTAAGCTACATTCAACGACCCACTGCTGCTCTCTGACCCTGATCTCTATCACCCTTGACCTCCTCCTGCTTCTGCAACTTCTCGCCCTGCAACTCTCCCGCTGAGATCGAATTCTACATCAGAATGGATCTCCTTCGGGTACTGAGTGTCTGCCTGGCTTGTCTTCCAAGTGGCCCTCAAACCCTCTTCAATAATCTTCCTGTTGGAGAACCAACAGCCCTGATTAAAAGATTAATCAATGGCTAAGATTAAATCTTGACTTGATCCATGTTTTCTAGAAGATTCACACTCTAAATTGTTAATGCCTTTTAATTATTTCATTTGCCTAAGTTTGGACTTAGGGTCTCCATTAAAATAATTAATTATTTTAATAATTCTTGAACCAAGTGGAATTTCCACAAATTATTATGGGTTCTTTGGAATGTTGTCGTCCAAGCCTCCCTGCAAATTTTGAGACTTGGAACACTTCCGGATGCTACAAAAATCAACAGCCCGCCCCCCAATCCGAGATAGGCAAGTACATTCAAGATTGGCCCGCAAATGCAGTACCATGCTTCAATTGACCTACCTTCAAAGAGTCAAAGGGAACGACTTGAGCCATAGATAGCGCAGGGTGCCTCTTGCCTACCAAACCTCCTCCCAAACAGAGCACAATAGACAGATAATGATCTTAAGCTTCTTCCTTTCGGCCTCGAATGTTAGGAGTATCACTTGTTCATCTACTCCTCCTAGGATCACATAGTTGGATTCCCTGACAGATCTAGAGGACCCATACAAGGAGAGATTATCTTGCTCGCCTCCCTCACCATCGGCCATCAGATTCTAATGAAGTTGACCCCATTGGCTTCATTTTCAACTCTCCCCTCCCTTCTTTCGAGTTGCACAATCCAGCAGCAACTATACTTCGCATTTCTCATTTTTGGTCATCTCATATGACTTTATACATTCTCTATTTGTACTTTTATTTCATGTTAGCCCTATTTTAGTCATATCTTAGTCCTATTAGCTTTGGAGTTACAATGGAGTTACATTTGCACTCCCAGATGTCCTCTATTTAAACTGGATGTATCCTTTAGTCCCATTGACCTACTTTTGTGGTCACCCGAGGGCATTAATTAAATTATCTGATCTTCTCTTATCTCTTCAGTTCACCTTTACTTCACTCAATCCAAACTCCACATCACCAAAGTGACTCGCTAGTAAACCAATGCACATTGGCTCTTCTCCTCTACCTTGTCTCCACTCAGGCTACACTCAAAGGACCTCATCTCATGACAACCCAAGCTACACTCAAGGTTACTTCAGTTGCACTCAAGCGCCATTTCACTCTGCTCTTTCTCCGGTTCAGCTGCAGTTGGAGAGTGAGTTCATTCCACACAGCTCATCAATGCACATTGATCTTTACATGAGAAATTCAACCTCCCTCATTCTCTAGTGTGCATAGGGTATGAAGGTGATCAAATTAAGCTGTTGGCTATCAGCTCAGGGTTGGATCTTCTTCAGTGGCAGCAGATTATTTTCTCTCTCTCAGTTCTCTCTCTTTTTCTCTTCTAGCTTCCATTCTCTTGTTCAGGAACATCACGGTCTCACTTCTGTACTTGTATTCTTGGCACAGCCAGCATAGATCAAAGCTTAGATTTGATCTATTCTGTCTCTCTCAGTTTGTCAGAATTTTACTGATTTTTTGCAATGTTTTAGAAGTTCTGAGACTTTATCTTTGTAAAGAAATCTGCCAATTGAAGCACACTTTCTTTCTGTATTTTACTTCATCATTAAAAGCTAATACTGGAGATAATTACAACACCATGTTCATAAATTGTTTTATAACCACGTCAGTCACTAAATTGCTGGTCAAATAAAAACATTTCATGTTTGTTTTGTATAATGCTTTGCAGATTTACAGGAAAAACTGCGCATGCGAGACTGGGAACACCTCCCCCCCACCCCACCCTGTTGTTGGCACTTACCAGCCTGAAAAGAGAAAAAATTGAACGTGACACAAAGGGAAAACTTTTCTAGATGTTACAATGAGATTCCATATCCCAAACTTACCCAGTTTTTCACCAGCAAAAGGGGTAAATTTATGTGCTAACACCCCTCCATTTCAGTCTCTTAAACATTACAAGCCATATCGGGCACCTCATTCAGATGTTTCTAGTAACTTAGGTTTAGAACTATTTTATTCTAACAAACTAACTCTGCATGGATTAAGCACAGCTTTAACTTTTATTTTACATCCCTAGTAAATAAACTGTTGATGCACATATTAAACGACCATCTTCTGTAGAATTATATTTCAGGCTAGAACTGTGTATGTGAATAAGGTCTCACATTTCACATCTACACATATGTTATGCTTCATGAAAACCAAATTATATATATAAGAGAAAAAAAAAAGACTACTCTAAAAGCACATTCCTACCAACCGTAAAATTCTTAAGGCATGCCTATGTAACCACTTTCTTCAAGCTGAGATGACTACAAACAAAACCAAGACAGGTTGGCATTATACAGTCAACTGGGCATAGCTCGATTGACTGAGAGAAGTTGTTTCCTCCTCTGCCTGTATCCATATCCCACTTTGTGACAAGTTTGGTCATTATGAGCCCATTGCCCTGAAAAATCTGGTTAACCCTGGCTACCATCTTCAGGATGAAGGTAAGTGCCCATGGGCTTCCCCAGGAAATGCACTATGCAAAAAAATTAAAGTGGAATCATGTCAGTATAAGAATACCTTTGACATATTCATGGACTTGTTCAACTGTATCCCTCTCTGGATCCACTGATATAAAGACAGGTACAACTTCGATGCCCGCATTTTCCTCTGCATTACAAGAAATTAACAAACAGTCAAATATTAATTATAAATAGATTTGACCACCGACATTTAATGTATGTCTGACATAAAGCACTTTAAACAGTTTATATGTGAAAGAATATCAAGAATGTCTCCAAAGGCCACAAGATAAAGGATACAGGTGCACAAGCTAGTTCAAATCATTTAAATTCATCCACCGATAAAATATTATGGCTCACAAAAACATTTCAATAAGATGTCTCAAAAAAATATCAAAATTGTTGTAACGAACCATACATTCAACAACTAAGAACTATCTAATTTAGATTGGAATCTGGATAAATAGAGATCCATAAGGATAAAATATATCTGATAATAATGAACATGATGAATGCTACAACTAATAGTGACATTATAAAAATGGTCATGAGCATGAAACGACTTTTGGGGACTTTATTTATATTTATTATATATTTATTACAGTTATTATTTATATTAATTGCGTTCATCACATTTCATCCCTCCACAAGACACTTTGTCCTCAAAACAGAATCAAGGACAGATGTTAGTGATCAATTTCAACCATGGCCATATTGTCCTTCTAGTACATGAAAGCCTTTATTCATTATGAACACAGGTAACTGAGTTTCCTGAATGGAAGATGATGAAGCAAGCTGCAAAAGTAATGTAGCACTGAGCTCAACTCTAAATTTCCTAAAATTTAACATAGAGATAAGATGGAGCGACTGATACTACCTTCTTGATTGTTGATATCTAAAGATGTAATCATTTGGATCTTGATTTTACAATTGCAATGGTCTCTACAATATTTCCATGATCTTTTGGGATATTTTCCCATAGCAGATACGGTTACAGAACCTTAACCATTCATTGGAGACTGCACAAAAGATTTGAAATAAAGCTCATTTCTCGAGATCAATTTTCACGGCCTAGGTGTCTCTCTGGTATTCCATGCTCCAATTGTCAATCCTTCAGAATCTTCATCACTTTGAGAAGGGACCAAAACTTCATTGATGGATGTAGTGCTTATCAACTTATCTTCTGAATTAACGGTTTAAACTTTAATTTCATTCACTATTTCAACAAATTCTTTTATTCGTCAGATAGATTGATCTTAATAAAGGTTCCTTTATGTTTTGTACTGATGCAAGTACATCTTTGAGAATTATCTTCATAATGTTCTTCACTATCCCAAAATCCACAGAGAAAACACATTCACCAAATTTAAGTTATCAATTTAGTCTTTTCATAGAACCACGTCAACCATTGATATGCATGACCTTCCAGATATTTCAAGGTTATTTCATTTAGTTCCTATCACTTGGCTGATACATCTTGAAATGTTCTCAATTTCATTAATGCAAATTGTTTTTCGTCAATTCTAGAAGCCATCGAACTCTGCAATTTCTATCATTGATGTCATATTTGCTACAATAAATATTTATATTGCATGAGTTTCTGGAACAAAATTACAGTGGATAAACAAATATGAGTATCTGGTACAACTAGAACCTTCACCAAAACTTGCAAGAAATCATAGGTTGGGAGCTGCAAGAATATATATAAAAAATTAAACCACAAAAATAAAATATAGAGGAAATTTCAATAACTGAGATTACAAATGTGATAAATTTTATAATTTAAACTATTTTAGCCTTTTAAGCATCTAGTAGTGGTCATGTGTTCAACCCTTGTAAATTTGCTCACACTCCAAGGGTCCACGTAGAAATATACATTGAATGGGTTTCAGAGACATTAAATCAACCCTTGTAAATAATATAAAATAATAATAATAATCTAATTTTAAGGTTACAACAGACCCAGATAGCCAAATTGATGTATGAGAGTCGAGACCCGTCTTTGTAGAACAAGGGACCCCTTCTATGCAGACCCACAGCATCATGCCACTATATGAGATTGTTAAGATAATTCGCATATCCATATATGTACAAACCACCAATAGTTTCATAAAAGCATGAGATTCAATATTTTTTAATTCTTTGTTCCAACTTCATCTCTGTTATTGCTCCCAAAAGTTGTTAGTAATTGGGTACCTCTGCATTTTTTTAGATGGTAACCATCGCTTATTTCTTGTGTAAATGAGCTAGATTGGTGCAAGCAACATCAAACTTCCAAAGTCATTTGTATCTTGAGTTTGACGTTTTTAATCTCAAATTGCTATATCAATCAAATAGGAATTATGTAACTTAGTTTCCTATGCTATAAACATAAATTAGAGTTGTTAACTATCTTAGCACTGGTGTCCAAAGATCCATGTTTAACAGTATTCACTTGTATACTAAGAGTTTATTATGGACAAATACTGGACACGCTATAAAGCCTATGAAGAATGTAATTTTGATAAATTGAATTATGATTCTTTGTCTGTGGAAAAAAGTATACTAATAGTGAACAAATATATATATCTTAAAGGGGATAGCCCTCTTGATTTGTATAACCTTGAAAAAATTTTAACTGTTGTAATGAATGGATTCAATTGATCCCTTATTTTTTGGTGATTGTTTGGCATTAGAAACAGCAACGGTTCCACTTATTTTTGACACATCTTATGATTTTGCACCTCACATGACCAGGAGCTTGTAAAAACTCCTTGCTTATCAAAAGGCTTCTCTACAAACTCATGACAAAAAAACCAAATCAAGCTCCCAAAAAGTTCCCAAGAACCCAAAAAGCAACAAAAAGTGAGTGTGTCACACCAAATCCCAAGCTCACAGCAGCCTGAAAACACTAAGTATGGGTTCACCAGTTCTCCAGAGGGAGGAAACACTAGGAATGGGTTCCCCAACTCTCATGAGTGATACACATGCAACTATGGTAAATATGTGGTATTATTAAGTATGCTTGCAAAATTATACCACAATATAATGTCAAGTTGACAATTATCATATAAAAATACACTTTGTAACCTTCTTTACGAATGATTATGTGACTTTAAAGGATCTACAAGCTACATTATAAACCTTTTCCACCTTCTCTGATATTGTTAATTGTCTTTGATTTATATGAATAGTTCCCCATAACTTATAAGGACGGATTTTATACTTTCATCCTTATTTTCTTATTATAGTCTTTTCTTTATATCTTGGACCACACATTTCAATTTACAACCTTATTTATAAGTAAATATATATGGGCAAGAAAGTAGTTTTAAGATTATATTACTCTACACTTTATAACCCTCTTCTTTATGAATTATAATATGACTTTAAAAGTTCTACTAGCTATATTGCAAACCTTTTCTACCTTCTCTGATATAGTTCATTGTCTTGACTTATATGAAAGGTTTCCCATAACTTGTAAGGACAGCTTTTATACTTGTCACCCTTATTATATTATTATAGCCTTTTCTTTATATCTTGAACCACGCATTTCAATTTACAACCTTATTTATATGTAAATATATACAGGCAAGAAAGTAGTTTTAAAATTATATTACTCTTTTAGCATAGCCTTAGTACTACATTCCGCTTGTGTCACTCAAAGATGTTGAGATGGTATATACGTGTCCCTTAATGTTTATACACTACAAAGTGTGCACAATACCCAATGCACTCCTTATTCCAATGCTTGCTCCAAATCTCCGTTATGTTACAATGTTACTTTTAATGGTAGACATAGAGTTGACGGTCAACTAGAGGAAAATTGAGCATACAAATGTTTAGTCAGTGACATACTTATTATCCTAGTCTTGAAAATATGCACAGAAGCTATGATTTGAATGTGTGATGTGGTACCTTTTTGTTTGTAAAACAATCAATTTTAGAGCTGCTAACAATGCGACAGTTGAAAATATTGTTTGGTGAATGATGTTTTTGCCCACTAGTTTTGCTAGTAACTAGTTTCCCCTGACACTAAAGCTACTCCTATTTATTGATGAATCAACTGAATATTCTAGTGGTTTGTTAAATAATTTCATTCACCCAAGCCATAATGGATAATCAAAAGAGATTAGTAACATATGGAATAGCATAAGCTTACTAATAATTTATCTCTCAATGGATAGATCACAATACTTCTTTTTGGTAACTTTGAGAAAAAATGTTTTCAAATGGGCACCATTTGCTTTTTCAATGATAGCTCACACGTAGGTTCCAACATTGATTACCTATAAATCGTTATTAGGCCTACATAATGAAGGTCTGGCACCTTACTCATGACAGGAAGAACTGCTAAGGATTTAGTTCTGTGTGATTGCAACGTCTATGCGTAATAGATTATATTTGGGTAGAGCATAGCATGTAGAGAAAAAATTTGTTTTTTTCTTTGTTATCAGCAATGCAATTGAATATCTACTCATGACAGGAAGAACTGCTAAGGATTTAGTTCTGTGTCATTGCAACGTCTATGCGTAATAGATTATATTTGGGTAGAGCATAGCATGTAGAGAAAAATTTTGTTTTTTTCTTTGTTATCAGCAATGCAATTGAATAACAGTGGAGGATACTGTTCTGGGCAATTTCTATAAATTTATCATCAGGGTCATTTCTCTTAATCATTGATAGTGTTTGGAATATTTTGGCTACATGCCAAGGGAAATGAATCGATGAAATGGCCAGAGGTTGGGTTTTAGAACGGCTTTGAGATAATGTGGCCAAAAGGCAGAGTTTCAGATAAGCTCTTAAAATAGTGTAGCCCAAGGCCAAGATCAGAGAAACTTCAATAATAAGTTACAAACTAAGTCACCTGACACGGGGATTCGGGATTCGACGGACACGAGGATTCGAGAATCGAATTCAGGACACGGTGACCCCCGGAACAGGACACGTCCAGATACGTTATATATTATTTTATTAAAATATATATATATACATATTAAAAATTAGATATTTTTTACATAAATTCATACAAATTCATTGATTCAAACAAAGATTTAAGATCTTAGTACTCATAAATGATACATTGATACATTGATAGTAGATACATCATACAATTGTCAATCATACATATTACAATTTACAAATAAGTCATCAAAATCAAAATGTGTTACATAAGTACACTGCCAATGGCAAATAGAAATAGAAAATACAAAACAACTACAGTCTACAAGTGTACAAGACAACAAGCCTGAAGCCTCAATGAGTCAGAGTCATCATAATCACACTGTCCTCATCCTGATCATCATGCTCACCACTACTCTCCTCTGTTGCATCCTCCTCCTCTGTCATCTCTGCATCTGCTGGTGTGGAGAATGACGCCTCTACTATATCGCCATCATCAAATGTGACAGGCTCTAGCACTGGCGCATTGAGATCCAAGTTGGCCAATGCCAACTCAACAATGTTGTCTAGACCCATATCATCAGGAAAGGCATCCCACATCTTTGTCTTTCCCTTCAACCAATCCTCCCTCTGCCTCTAGATGAGACAAAGGTTGGTGTGCACATACACCATTGTCCTTGCCCTGGACTGCTCAAGCCTGCTCTTCTTCACACAATACAAATTCTCATATGTGCTCCAATTCCTCTCTCAACAAGAGGATGAAGTCACCTGAGAGAGGAGCCTCATGGCTAACTGCTGTAGAGGAGGGCTTGTTGCCTCATGAGTTGCCCACCAAGAATAGGGCTTCTTAGCCCCCCTATCTCGAATCACATCATAGCCTGCAAATCGCCCAGTGCAAGTGGAAAACTCTACAAAGCCATCCTCCACCTCATCAAGGGATGCCCTCTCCTGAAAAATCCTCCTCAATGCATCTTTCGTCCCCTTTGAGATTTCAACATCCATGTGAGGAGGGAATCTGCGGGAAGGTCCACCATTCAACCACTCATGGTTGTAGTATTTTGGGTTCAAGGAGTGGGCCAAACAATGTAAAGGTGTGCAATTCTTGTCCCATCTACCGACAAGAATATCCTGTATGCTGGTGAAGAAGGCCTCTGGTGATGTCTCATACTCTGGGCACTGACTCTATAAAACAATGGTCCTCACAGACTCAATCATGGAATCACATCCCTCATAAACCTCTCCTAGGATGGGTTGGTCTGTATTTGCAAATCGAAGCAAGGAAATGATAGGCTCCATGCTCTGAATAACTAGATCTACCTTCTCCCACCATATATCATCCAACACTGTGTCCTTCACTTTCTTTGAGGCTGCTTGATCTGTCTTTCTCCAAAAAGACCAAAACTCTGAAATAACCATGGCCCCAAGAGCGGTGTTGACCTCCCTCAACCTCTTCAACATGATGAATGAAGAGGCAAACCATGTATCCGCAATCTTCAACAATGATAGATTGGTGTACTCCTTGTAGATAGTGAGGGCATTCGTATGGTTTTGTACAAAGTCGCGGATATGTCGTGCATCCTCAATAATGGCTCCAATTCAAAGCACATCAGAGGCAATAGATTTCAGTGCCGAGTTCAATGAATGGGCAATGCAAGGTGTCCAAAATATTTGTGGATATTTTGCTTCCACAATCATGCCAGCAGCCTTGCAAACAGGTGCATTATCTATAATGATTTGCACACAAGAATCGACACCTACATATTCAATAATTTTAATAAATAACTCACCCATATATTGTGCATCCTTGTATTGTCCAAGTGCATCCACTGATTTCAATAAAACTAGACCATACAAGGATGACACCATGAAGTTGATAAGTGGATGGCGTGCTGGATTTGTCCATCCATCAAAAACAAAGCTAACCCCAGATGTTGGCCATGTTGATTTAATAGGCTCAAGCATTTTGTCCACCTCTTTCTTTTCCTTTGTCAACAATGTGGTTCTGAGCTTCTCTAACCCAGGAGGTACATACCCTGATAGAGCCCCATGACTAAAAGCTCGACACATCTCAATAAATAGAGGTGACTGTGCAACATTAAAGGATATGAAGTTCTGATAGAAAAAAAAATGCAATGGTGAGATCAAGCTCTTCCCTCTTCTCTTTTTGAAAAATCTTATCCATTGTACCAACTGCAGTTGCCTTTCTCTTTGTTGATTATCCCCTACTAAAACTCTCAAAAGGGAACTTGTTGTTGCTTTTCCTTAAGAATGGAAGGGGGTCATCATTCTTGTTTTGTTTTGATTTTGATGCCATAGTTACTGCACCAACAAATTGCTCTTTCTCCAATTCCTTCCTCTGTGGCGATTCAACTGTTATACAAGCCGTAATGCCACAACCTGGCAAAGCCAACAAATGAGCTTTCACACGGAAATATGTGCTAGTGAAATGGGAGTTGCAAAAATTGTGTTTCCATGAAACAATGCCTCCTCCCTTTGCCTTTGTTGTCTGGCCCTGCCTCTCTTGTCACATATTTCCACAATGGGTATTTGGGGTCAGGAGTTTGTTTTCCATGAACATTTGAAGTTGTTGTTGCAGCCCCACTTCCAATAGATGGAATACTTGTAGACCCTGATGAAATAGGGACAGGAGAGGCATCTCCAATGGGGACATTCTTCCCCTTTCTTTGCCCCTGTCTTGTTGCTCTTGATTGAGCCATGAATACTGTAAAAAATAAACAAAAATGACCAAATATATAAAACATATGCACATGCAAACACTAACAGCAAACTAAATAAAAAACATAGAGGGACAGTGCACTTACCGAATGCTCGAATCTCTTTGAAAAAACTCCCTTTCTCCTTGCTAACCCTTGCTCCTTGCTCACTTCACAAACAAACAACTGTGAGAAAGAATGGTTGAAACCCCACTTTTATAACTTAAACCTCGCACTTTTTCATTGGTCGAATTCGGCTGTACGGGATTCGATCATGTCCGTATAGGACACCATTGGGATTCGACATGTCCTGTACAGACACGATAGAATCCTATGAAATGGGTACAAATCTGTACTTATCATATCCGATACGACGGATTCGGGACTCGTGGGCCCCACCCTACGAATCTGGTTTCTTAGGTTACAAACTATTCATTTTATATCTAAGAAAAATATCCAATTTAGATAGAATAAAATAGAGAAATCTGCAAAGATAAAGTACAACTAAGTCACCTAACACGGGGACACGAGACACGAGGATTCGAGTGTCCAACACGGGCACGTTGACCCCTCGAAATAGGATATTCATCTAGACAGGATTCTAGATGTAAGTTTTACAAAGTAACATTATGCATACAAATACAATTGTGACATGTTCATCAATGATCCAATAGGAGAGAGACAAGATACTGCAGTTTTCTCATTAAGTCATCAAAATCAAAATGTGTTACATAGGTAGTAGTAATGCCAATGGCAAATAGAAATAGCAAATACAAAACAACAACAAGCCTCAAGGCAGTAGGTAGATCATAAGTCATCAATCATCATCATCAAAATTGTTATGTATATTTTATTAATTATTAGTTAGATATAGTTATCTTAGGTTTATTAATGTGGAAGGGCATGATCAAAGATCATGCCTCTTCGCCAAGGGACACCATAAGGCTATATTTAAAGCCTTGGTGATTCCCCATTGGAATCATCTATCATCTTTTATCAATAATAATATATACTTATAAAGTTTACCAGAGTTTTTACACTCCATTGGTATCAGAGCCATCGCTCTTCAAGATCTGTGTGATCACCAAGAATTAAGGAATTACAAGAATTCCAGATTGCAGAATTTTTTTTACCAAGTGCTTGTGGGTAGCAACATTTGTTTAAAAAAAAAAATTGCAGATTTTTCCCACAATTGCCCTCTTTAAGAGAGAAAGAAAGTCAACATAAAGGGGGAAATAAATTAAAAAGAAAAAGAAAAAAGAGATATATAAGGAACTACATATACGTACATACCAAAACAAATTAAAATTTAAAAAAAAAAAGAATAAGGAAGAGTAATTGCTCGTGATTTTGGAGCCCATGGTAATTGCCCATGGTATTAAAACCCATTCCCCCTTTTCAAAACAATGTGACTTTTCAAAATTAACAAAAAACAATTTCTCCATAGTTATATATATATATAATTCAAATAATATAATAATAATAAAAATTATTATTATTATTATTATTTTAAAAAAATTAAATTAATTAATTAATTTAAAGACCAAACAAACAAATAAATAAATTAAATTAAACAAAAAAAAAAAAAAAAAAAAAATCCTATTTTCAAAGACAACATTACAAGAGAAGGTACTAGTGGTGAATGACATATGCCAAAGAAGATAAATATTAAGTAAAGAAACTTGTCAAAAAATACAGCTTTGAGGTCAAAGCTCTTAAGGAAATGGGGATAAGCCCTAATTACAAGGTGTATGAGGAGTATGTCTTCATCAATGACGATGGTCGATCAAATAGAAAAGGAAATATGGCTAAAACGTATGGAGGCCAAGGAGAATCTTAACAAGGTAATGCAGACATTTAATGCCATTATGGACAAGTTAGATCTAATGCAAAAACCAATAGTCCCAAATATTGAACATAGTCAACAAAACAACTCAGCTAATTTAGAAAATTTTGAAGATAATATGAAGGAAGACTGTGTTGTAAAACAAGAACACGAAAAATCTAATGTAGAAAAACAATGAATGAGAGAAGGCAAGTGCAAGCGTTACGGTGAACACTGGGACCCTAAGCACAGATGTGCAAATGGAAAAGCGAAAAATTTATACAATTGTGAAGCAACTAATGACGCTAACAATCATGATTCATATATAGAAGGATTAGAAGACAACTTAGAGTTCTCTCCAGAGGTAGATGGTGAAACCATTCCGCAAGTGTCATTATCAGCTATGACAGGCTTATCACAACCTCAGACCCTAAAGTTAAGAGGACATATCAAGAAAAACAACATAATGGTTCTCGTCGACACTGGCAGTACCCACAATTTTCTAGATTCAAGCATGGCGAAAAGACTTAACATCTTTACCTTCCCCATGCCTCATATGAAGGTAATGGTGGCCAATGGTAAGAAGATTGAGCAAGTAGGGAAATGCCATAAGGTCAAACTACAAATAAAAAACTTTCATTTAGAATCTCCATTCTACACCGTCCCACTACGAGGAGTAGATGTGGTCTTAGGAATTCAATGGCTACAAACTTTAGGTACTTATTCTGCCAACCATCAGAAGCAGTTTATAAGATTTAAGTGGAAAGGACAAAAACACAGGTTGTATGGATTCCAAGTCCCCGAAAATCAAGTCGTATCTTCATCTCCGATGACGAAGATGAGTCGACAAGGAGCGCCAGCATCTACAGTACAATGTCATCAATTAGATATGTTATCTACAAAAAGGAATCACGAAGAGTCACCAGAAGAACAAGGAATAGTTCGGAAACACGAAAAAATATTCCAAGATCTACCCATAAAAGTGCCTCCCGATAGGAAAATCAAATATCCAATAGAAGTCAAGACAGGATTCGACCCTGTCAATATCAGATCTTGTCACTATCCACATCAACAAAAGATTGAACTCGAGAAGATGCTCCACGATCTTTTTAAAATGTGGGAAGCAAGAGCTCGTCGTTCGAGAAACCCAGGCGTTCGTCAACATTGTCCATCATTACGTATGCTTTGAGGACAAAGCATCTTAAGAGAGGGGCAATGTTATGTATATTTTATTAATTATTAATTAGATATAGTTATCTTAGGTTTATTAATGTGGAAGGGCATGATCAAAGATCATGCCTCTTCGCCAAGGGACACCATAAGGCTATATTTAAAGCCTTAGTGATTCCCCATTGTAATCATCTATCATCTTTTATCAATAATAATATATATTTATAAAGTTTACCAGAGCTTTTACACTCCAAAAATCAGCATCATTGTCATCATCATGGTCACCATTGCTCTCCTCTGCTACATCCTCCTCCTTTGTATCCAATGTCATCTTTGCATCTGCTAGTGTGGACGATGACCCCTCTACAGTATCACCATCATCAAAAGTGACAGGCTCTAGCATTGGCTCATTAAGATCCAAGTTGGCCAATGCCAACTCAACACTATTGTCCAAACTCCAAACCCATATCATCAGGAAAGACACCACACATCTTTGTCTTTCTCTTCAACCACTCATCCCTCTGCCTGTAAATAACACAAAGGTTGGTGTGCACATACACCATTGTCTCTGCCCTGGACTGCTCAAGCCTGCTCTTCAGGACACTATACAAATTCCCATATGTGTTTCAATTCCTCTCACAACAAGAGGATGAAGTCACCTGAGAGAGGAGCCTCATGGCTAACTGATGTAGAGGGCTTGTTGCCACATGAGTTGCCCACCAAGAATAGGGCTTCTTAGCCCCCTATCTCTAATCACATCATATCCTGCAAATCGACCAGTGCTAGTGGAAAACTCTGTAAAGGCATACTCCACCTCATCAAGGGATGCTCTATCCTGAAAAACCTGCCTCGATGCATCTTTCCTCCCCTATGAAATTTCACCATCCATGTGAGGAGGGAATATGCCACTCATGGTTGTAGTATTTTGGGTTCAATGAGTGAGCCAAACAATGCAAAGGTGTGCAATTCTTGTCCCATCTGCTGACAAGAATATCATGTATGGTGGTGAAGAAGGCCTTTGATGATGTCTCATACTCAGGGAACTCACTCTGTAAAATAGTGCTCCTCCCTGACTCAATCATGGAATTCGATCCCTCATAAACCTCTCCCAGGATGGGCTGGTCTGTATCTGCAAATCATAGCAAAGAAATGATAGATTCCATGATCTTAATAAGTAGATCCACCCTCTCCCACCAAGCATCATCTAACATTGTGTCCTTCACTCTTTTTGAGGTTGCCTGATCTGTCTTTCTCCAAAAAGACCAAAACTTTTAAATAACCATGGCCCCAAGAGCAGTCTTGACCTCCCTCAACCTCTTCAACATGATGAATGAAGAGGCAAACCGTGTATCTGCAATCTTCAACAATGATAGATTCGTGTACTCCTTATAGATAATGAGGGCATTTGTATGATTTTGTACAAAGTGAGGGCAATATCTCTAATCCATGGGTCTAGGCCTCCTTTGAGCCTTTCTCGAAGAGCCCCACACCTTGCTCTTCTTGAGAAAGTAAACCCTATCATTTATGTCTCTCCTATGAACGAGCTCTTTAAATCACTATCAATCACATCATTGACTTGTCATTCATAGTAATTTCCATTATACTGAGACTCCTCCCATCGGTGAAAGTTCGAAAAGACAAGGGGATATCGACTGAGGTGATAGTGGGTCTTTGTCCCATTGTTGCCACTTGGTCTAGTAGTTGCCCCTCTGGAACCCCTCCTAAAACCCCTGCTAGATTGAGCGGTAACAAGCCTCGGTGCTCAATCTCAAACCTGCAAGGAAGATTGGAATATGTAAAGATTTTGGCCTTGTAATCCATTTTTTTTATAATACAATTCTCTACTCGTTTCTTTAAAAAAATCAAGTATAATTAATTATAAAAGGGTGGGTACCAAAAGACATGACTCCTTACAAACGGATATTCTTTCTAGCTATATATATATGGGACCCTCGTTGTATTCAATCATATCATTGTACTCAAACATTTATATATAAATATTATTTATCCTATGATGGATATTCTCGTATTCTAGATATTTTGAATATATTTTGTGTGATAACAAACTTTGTTCATATCACAAGGGAAGGCAAAAAGAAATACATGCTTCTTCAAAGAAGAAACAAATGTTAAAACTAGGATAGTGTAAGTCGTAGAGAAAATGAAGACAAAGTTCGACTTTGCCCAAGCCACAAACTGGGGAAAAACCCCACTACGAAACAAGAAAAAATTACAACACCTACTTGTTCTAGTGCAACATATAGCCTATATTGCCCTCCCAAAACTTGTTCTAAAAAACCCTCTTGTTGTTGCTGAAATCTATCCCAGATATTTATACAGGTTCCCTCCACTTTTGTTGGGTTGTACGACCTCCTAAAGTTGCCTCTAGAACTGCCATGTACGACCCCTTTGATTCATAAGAGTTGGGTTAATCTCCTTTTGTTACTCAGACTGTTTCCTCGTCTCCTTTGGACTTGCACACAAAGTGATAATCCTTTATCACCATCCCTAACAAAGTGATATTGTGTCTTTTCCTTTCACTTTGTCATTCTTTTATAACATTGAGTTGATGGCCAATTCTCCATAACCGTAATCTCTCAATGAGATTGATGGTTTGTTGAATGTTGTTGTCATTGATGTCAACCTCCATTATAGAACGCTTTTAATATTTGTTCGGATTTTCATCAAATTGAAGCTCCATCAGTCAAAGCCCCAGGAAAACCCTAGAAGTCCCATACTTGATGAATATTTTGTGAATGAAGATTTGTAAGTTTGTATCCATGATCATCACCGGCAGATGCTTCTCGTCATGCTGATTACAAAGGTATGTGGCATGCCACGAGAGCCCTCGCGGTTTGAGAGAGATGGTTGCTCAAAGATGATGTCCCCACCTTGTGGTCAAAAGACCCAAAAGAGTGATGATGTGGCAGTTCATAATTGGCTTGCCCATCGCTTAAGGGTTAAATCAAATAATTTTCTGAATAGATTGAAAGTCCATTTGACCATGGAGGGTAAAAGGAAAGATTAAATTATCACGGCACAAAACTTGGACGACAATTTATTTCAAAATTTTATCTGTCCAAAATTTGGTGGGAGTTTTCATTTGAAATTTAAATTTTAAATGGTTCTTCCCTCCAAGACCCTAAGTTGGTTGTCCTTCCTAGACGTTCATCAAAAACTATACAAACACTCATGTGATCCTCATCTAATTGGGCAAGAAACTCATTGATTCCTCTGAAATCATCTGCAACCTTAAAGATCATTTGATGAAGGTTTACAGTGAGAGTTTATGGCTAATAGTTAATGATTTCTGGGTGATTGGGATTCGCTGGGAGATTTTAATTATGTTCGCAGGATCCTTTCGACTCTCTTAGAGACATATCTTAAGGGAGGCATGAACCTTTCTATTGATCTCTATAGCAACGATTGGACTTGGATGAGGGTTTTGGTTATGGTTTATGGTTCTGGAATACTTTGAATTCTATCTATCTTTGTAGGTGGTTTGAAGGGCTACAACTTGCTCCAAAGATGCTATGAAGCATTGTGATTATCCTATGGAAGAGGCCAAAACAGTACTATGTCTGCGGTCATTTCTTAACACACGAATTCTTGACTATCTATGGTATGGCTCGGCCATTGGTTGAAAAAATATTATGTGCAATAAAATAAGCAGCTCTTTATGTTTTGGAACTCCTGCATCTTTATTGCCTCTGAAAATGTCGAGTTGTGGACTTGAAACCATTGGCTAGTCAAAGTACCTTGGACGGCGTACGCTTCTGCAGAAAGTGTTGAGTTCCGAAAGCACTTCACTTAGGTTTCGGCCCTTGTCTTAGGGTAATTTTGGACGCAGCACATCAATTCTGAATACAATCTCCAGTTTCAAAATTTCAGAAAAACTCATATGTCTGGAAGGGATTCGCTGGATTACTATGGGTCTGTCTCCATTTGTTATGAAGCAATCCTATATCTTCAAAGATTAATCTTGTCCATGAATTGTCCAGCCACATTTGACATTCGCTCATACAAACTCCTCCATAAATTGGCTGGCTCAAATCTGGTTATCCAGCCAAGAATTTTGCTGGAATCAAAGGCATACTTGAAAGTAAAGATCATTTAAATTTCTTGCAGCCTATATGTACATATGTGTGCGGTCCTAATCAAAGCCTAAAGGCATTAGGAAAACCTAATTGTGTGTCACTATTCACTACAAATTAGAGCTCCTTACCCTACAAATTTGAACAATGCCAATATGCATTATCAGTTTTGACATTGTTGGAGATACATGTCTTGAAGCATTCGCATTAAGACTCTGTTGAAACAAGTACCAGATCATCTTCGCCTAGCATAATCAAGTCTCTGCGGCAGTCTTTTGGACCCGTCCGATTTATCTTTTGAAGCAGTGCATCACATGTGATGTGAGGTTAACAATTGTTAAATTTGGACAACTAGGTCCAAACTCCATGTTATGATGCTTAGATTAAGAGGCTAATATTTTTGTTGGAATCCTCTTTCGGAGAGGTGTAAAATCCATATATAATATGTCTTAATCCGATGAGCAGAACATTTATTTTGAATTTATTATTCTTAATAAATTATATGTGCAAGTCGGCCTTAAGGTTGCACGCCCCCAGCAGATGTGTCACACGCCCCAATGATGGATATAAATACAGGCAAAGTTGGAGAGCATTTCATTACAACACAACTCACATCTTCTTCTCTCATCTGAGATAGTACGAGCTCCTTGGAGGACGAGTTCAGCCCACACGTGTGAAGGAGAAGAAGGACAAATCTGTACGGCTGAGCTGAAGGACGAATTTCTGCAGTTAGGGTTTTGCAGAAAGTTTGACCAGCGTTGACTTTGGTCAACGCATGGTCCAATTGGCCTGAAATTTGGTGAGAAGTTCGATTTTGGAAGGCCGTACTGTTTGGCACAGAAATCGAGGTCAAAGGGTTGACCAATCTGCTGCTGCGTTGACTTTTAGCTTGCTGCCCTGCGTTGACTTTTTCAGGACAGCGTTGACTTTTTGGAGTTGACTTGGGTTGACTCGTTTACTGATTGGAGGACTGTTGTGACACATGCTGGGTTGGCTGACCAAGGAGACTTTGCTGGTTGAAGCATCCTGTTGACCGCCGTAACAAACCACCACATTTTTCCTGTTTCTGATTTGTCTTCTGTAAGATCCACTTATATGTTCTATCTGCATTTTACTTAACTATTTTGTATGATTGCTGTGAGAAAAGTAAAATTGCTCCTAGCATAGAACATCTACAAAAATTTACATGGTATCGGAGCCGAGGTGAAGACAAACTCTATCTTTAGCAATCATCACCGGAAGAAATGGGTTCCACTAGTCTTGAATTCAAGGAGAATGACAAGCTGACTGGAAGGGATGACTTCCATGCCTGGAAGATGATATTAGATCTCAAATTGGAGGATCATGATCTCCTGGATCATGTGACAGGGAAGATTCAAGAACCTCCATCCAATGCTACCGCTGCTGTTAGAAACAAGTATAAGAAGGGAGAAATCAGAGCTAAGCTGTTGATCAAGGAATCCATAAATAAGACTCTGGTTGCCTATATATCTGAACTAGGCACATCCAAGGAGATGTATGACAAATTGATCCTTATGTTTAAGGTAAACAATGTGAACCAAGTGCTATTCCTCAAGAACAAGTTGAAGAATATGAAGAAGGGCCGGGATGAGTCTATTCAAACTTACTTTCTGAAATTGACCGAAACAAGGAACAATCTGCTAGCTATTGGGGAGACAATAGCCGATCGTGAGATGGTTCTCACCGCACTTGGAGGACTTCCATATGAATGGCAAGTATTCACAACTACCATTCTCAACAATAATACCATTCCTAACTTTGATGAGCTTCTGTCTAGATGTATGCAAGAAGAAACCAGGATGAAGGAATTCGATAATGACAGAAATGCTGCCTATGGTGCTCATACCCGAAAGAAGAACTCTGGTGGTTCTAAGGACAAAGGAAGAACAAGGACTCAAGAGAAGAAGGGGAAATGTTTCACCTGCCATAGGCCTGGTGACTATGCTAGAGAATGCCCCTTCAAGAAGGATTCTCCCGATAGTGATGATAACAACAACAACCGAAGGAATGGGAATCGAAGAAATGACAAATCCAAAGGAAAGAGGAAGGCTCACTTTGGAGGAAACAATCAACCTTCTAAAAGGACCAGAAATACCAGGTATGAGGAGTCTAATGTTGTTGATAAAAGAAATGAATATATTCTAGTATCTGCTCTTTCAGCTGCATCTCCGCCCGACACTATGGATGTCTGGCTAATCGATAGTGGTGCCTCAAGACACATCACCGGATTCAAGGAAGCACTTTCTAACATGGTTGAAAGGGATACTAATCTAGAAATTATCCTTGGGGATAATGCCACTTATCCCGTGAAAGGGACAAGGACTGTGACCCTCCACTTGTCTCAAGGACAAGTCCTACGTTTGCAAGATGTACTCTATGTACCTAAATTGAAGAAGAACCTTGTGTCTGTATCTGCCATGGAAGACAAAGGATTCAATGTAACTTTCTCCGATGGAAAGGTGTTCATGTGGAAGGAGAGCTTCAATGAAGCTATCTCAATTGGTTTTAGAGTTGGTACACTCTACCAGGTTGGAGGGAGTCCGTTGGGAGCTATGACTTGTGATACTATCCGACAAACCGAACTATGGCACCGAAGATTTTGACACCTTCATTACAAGGCCCTTCCCGAAGCAAGGAAGGTGGTGACAGGGATGCCTGACTTTGGAAATAATCATGAAGGTGTATGTAAGGGCTGTGCTGAAGGAAAACATACAAGGGGACCTTTCCCCTTAAGTGTCACAAAGACATCTGATATATTGCAACTGGTCCATTCTGATCTATCTGGTATGTTGCCCATAACATCCCTGGGGGGATGTTCTTACTACATGACATTTACTGATGACTTCTCTCGCAAAACCTGGATATAATTCTTGAAGAAGAAGGATGAGGCTTTCATGTGGTTCCGTACCTTCAAAGCCTTGGTGGAAAATATGACCGGAAAGAAGATCAAGATTTTGAAGACTGACAATGGCACTGAATATGAGTCAAATGAGTTCAAAGACTTTTGCAGAGAAGCTGGCATTAAGAGGGAGACTACCACTGCATATACTCCTGAGCAGAATGGTGTTGCCGAACGCAAGAATAGGACTATTGTGGAAGCTGCCCGTGCCATGCTATGTGACCAGGGTCTACCAAAGTTTCTGTGGGGAGAAGCTGCAAATACTGCTGTGTACATTCAAAACCGATGCCCTCATTCCGCTTTGGACTCCAAAACTCCCGAAGAGGTTTTCTCTGGTAAGAAACCCGATGTCTCACATTTCAGAATTTTTGGATGTCCTGTCTATTTTCATGTGCCGAAAGAAAAGAGAAGTAAGCTGGATGCTACTGGGAAGAAAGGAATGTTTGTGGGCTACAGTGAGACTTCTAAGGCATATAGAGTCTATGTACCTGGTCAAAGGGAAGTAGAGATAAGCCATGATGTCACTTTTGACGAAGATGCTTCCCTGAAGAAAGTTGTAGATCTTCCTAGATCTGAAGAAATTCATGAAGAAAGGCCTGGAAATCTGGAAGAACCCCAGGATGAGACTATGCCTGATATTGAAGGGCCAATGGACCCTATTGATCCACCCCCTTCACCAGGAAAGAGACCATCATGGCTCAGGGACACCCTCGAAGATGCTGAGGGTCATGCTGCCCCAAGGGGGACATTCCGAGAAAGCAAGAAGCCGTGTAGATACCAAGGGTATCTAGCCGCCATGAGTACTATTGTACAATCTGAACCTGGATCTTTTGAGGAAGCCGTTAAGCATCAAGTTTGGAAGGATGCTATGCACGAAGAATATGAGTCCATAATGAAGAATGATGTCTGGGATGTGGTTCCGAGACCGAAGGACAAATCTGTTGTCACCGCGAAATGGCTCTACAAGATCAAACATGGATCTGATGGGAGTGCTGAAAAGTTCAAGGCAAGGTTTGTTGCTCGTGGCTTCTCTCAAAAGGAAGGAATTGACTATGATGACATATTTGCACCTGTGGCACGATATACCACCATTCGATCAATCATAGCCCTTGTTGCTACGCAAGGATGGAGTCTTCATCAGATGGATGTCAAGACCGCTTTTCTGCATGGTGCAATAAAGGAAGAGGTGTATGTGGAACAACCTCTGGGATTTGAAGTTCAGAATCGAGACACTCATGTCTGCAGGTTGAAGAAAGCCCTCTATGGGTGAAAACAAGCACCCAGAGCTTGGTACGAGAGGATGGATAGTTACTTGATGAAGCTGGACTTCACTCGAAGTAATGCTGATCCGAACCTTTACTTCAAGGTTGTGCAGGAGAAGCCTCTCATTCTAGTGCTGTATGTGGACGACCTCTTCCTGACAGGTGCTGACCCTCTCATTCATCAATGTAAGAGGGAGCTCGCTGCTAAGTTCGAGATGAAGGACCTAGGACTAATGCACTACTTCCTAGGCCTGGAGGTCTGGCAGAGACCTGGAGAGATTTTCCTTTCTCAAGGAAAATACATTGTGAAGCTTCTGGAAAGATTTGGAATGGTGGACTGTAAGTCCGTGTCGACACCGATGGAACTCAACTTTAAGAAGTTGAGTGGCAGCGCTGCTGGGCCTATCTTGGCCAATCCTACCGAGTATCGTCAACTCATAGGAGCTTTGATGTTCTTAGTGAACACCCGACCAGATATATGTTTTGCAGTGAACACTTTGAGTCAACAGATGGTTGAGCCTCATCATTTTCACTGGGTTGGTGCCAAGAATCTTTTGAGATATCTTCGGGGCACGATAAACCATGGGTTGAGATACACTGCCGGGAGTGTGATACTCCGTGGATATACTGATGCCGATTGGGCTGGCAGTGTGGTGGATCGTAAGAGCACATCTGGATGCTGCTTCAATCTTGGTTCTGCTTCGATCTCATGGATGAGCAGTAAGCAGAAGTCGGTGGCTTTGAGCACCGCGGAGGCCGAATACATTGCTGCTAGTATGGCCTGTTGTGAAGCAGTTTGGTTGCGGAAGCTCTTTAGTGAGCTGTTTGGACATGTGCTAGATACCATTGTGATACTCTGTGATAATCAGAGTGGGATTCGTATGACTGAGAATCTTGTGTTCCACGACCGATCCAAGCATATTGATATCAGGTACCACTTTATCCGGGATATGGTACAGCGAGGCGCCGTAAGGCTCGATCATATAGGAACTGATGAGCAGGTCGCGGATATTCTCACTAAGCCCCCGGGGAAGGTCAAGTTCCTAACCTTCCGTGAGAGTCTTGGTGTCGTGGAAAGACCCTATGATGTGGGTCCTGTTGGACGATGAGCTCTGGGAGCTCTGGGGGGCTTTGGGGATAGCTTCTCGAAGCTATAAGCACTCATAATGCTTCTGCCCCACCCTTGTGATTATTGAGCTGGTTCGCCTCTCATTTATCTGTGCCCCGTATGCATCCTACCCACTGAGTTCAGGGCTCATGGGAAGTACCTCTCATTTGGCCAATGAGGTGGGAAATGCTAGAGACTATTAGCAAAGACTGATGGACGCATCAGAGATTGCCGTACTCTCTATCTAGGATGGCACGGTCCAACCACTTGATCTGGGATCAAGTTTAGTGAGGTCTGGGACCTCTGCCTGACTTCTGGTCAGATGAACCAACTTCGGGTTGGTTGGAGACTCTTTGTGAGTCTGATAGAGGTTTCGAACCTCTGGACTGATTATGTCAGTCGGGGGATGATGTCTTTGTGACTGACCCACTTCTGTTCTGAAATAAAGAGGCCAGCAAAGCAAGTTACGGCGGGATGACGCACGATGTTTGATTGCACTGATGGATGGAGTTCTCCTTAGTTGAGAGGGAGTGTTAAATTTGGACAACTAGGTCCAAACTCCATGTTATGATGCTCAGATTAAGAGGCTAATATTTTTGTTGGATTCCTCTTTCGGAGAGGTGTAAAATCCATATATAATATGTCTTAATCCGATGAGCAGAACATTTATTTTGAATTTATTATTCTTAATAAATTATATGTGCAGGTCAACCTTAAGGTTTCACACCCCCAACAGATGTGTCACACGCCCCAATGATGGATATAAATACAGGCAAAGTTGGAGAGCATTTCATCACAACACAACTCACAACATCTTCTCTCATCTGATTTAGTACGAGCTCCTTGGAGGACGAATTCATCCCACACGTGTGAAGGAGAAGAAGGACAAAACAGTACGGCTGAGTTGAAGGACGATTTTCTGCAGTTAGGGTTTTGCAGAAAGTTTGACCAGCGTTGACTTTGGTCAATGCATGGTCCAATTGGGCTGAAAACTTGTGGGAAGTTCGATTTTGGAAGGCCGTACTATTTGGCACAGAAATCGAGGTCAAAGGGTTGACCAATCAGCTGTTACGTTGACTTTTAGCTTGCTGCCCTGCGTTGACTTTTTCAGAACAGCGTTGACTTTTTTGGAGTTGACTTGGTTTGACTCGTTTACTGATTGGAGGACTGTTGTGACACATCCTGGGTTGGCTGACCAAGGAGACTTTGCTGGTTGAAGCATCTTGTTGACCGCCGTAACGAACCACCACATTTTTCCTGTTTCTGATTTGTCTTCTGTAAGATCCACTTATATGTTCTATCTGCATTTTGCTTAACTATTTGTATGATTGCTGTGAGAAAAGTAAAATTGCTCCTAGCATAGAACATCTACAAAAATTTACAACAATGCAATTGGCACAGGATGAAGAGCTAATTGTGAATAAACACTGAACCATCTAGATATTTGTAATCAATATCTATACATGAGCTAAACACGAGCCCATATTTTCGAGATATTGAGGGATTATGTGTTTGGTTATTAAACAAACTATATTAAGTCAGTTGCACATGTGCCACATTGAACATGCCAGACTATATTTGTCATATGAAATTGGGTCCCACGTTGAACATGCCATACTAGACTTAATACGTCATGCTGAACCTATTCGAGTATTTATTTTTGGGTCCCACATTGAACATACGGAATTATCATATGTGACTTAATATGTTATGTTAATCAGAGCCTGTTTGAATATATTTAAATGAAACTTTTGGGTCGCAAGCCTTTTGACAATGAATACCCACAATAAAATTAAGTCAAGACAAAGTAATGAGATCATCCTTTTGAGTATTAGTTATGTCGCTGGCCTGAAGGGACAAAGGTCTAAAATTCTATTGTGATGTGAACTTGTGCATTCCAGGATTCCATTTGTAAAATATTGCTTTAATGACCAGAGCTTGTCTTACAGGGGATTGATGCTTGGATCTACAGTTAGTCTATGACAGGTAGCCATGTAAAGGAACACAGATTTGGAGAACCAACATGCTTGAGCAGAAGCAGAATTGCCTAGGATTTGATACAGTATGATGATGAAGGTGGCCAATAAAAATGCTTGTAAATTAGAGGTTGCTTGAGTAAAGATATTTAGAGTTTGATAATACAGGACGATCAGTATTATTGAGTTAATGTGTGCCAGAGTTTACTGTGAGTGTTGAATCAAGGTAACATGGCTAAATGATAGTTTGACAGGATGATGCTCACTGACTTTTGTGATGCTAGGGATTGATGTTTCGAGCAGAGGCAGGATTATTTATGACAGTAGACTAAGGAAGCAAAGGCAGTGAAGTGGTACATTGGCAGTAGTGTAGTACAGAGATTTTCATGTTGACTCTGTTTGATCAGATATTTGTTGCAGAGGCTAATACACATGATGATGACCACTGAAAGATGTTGAGCAGTGATTAAGCAGAATCAGATCTTGTTGAGCAAAGATTAGATGCAACTAGGGTTTTCAGCTTGCATTGCTAAGGAATTGTTGGTCTGTTGGTATGTAGAGAGAGTATGTTGTTGTAAATGTAATGAGTGTTGGTTATGTATTGCAGATTGAAAGTTGAGCAGGGTTTTTAATTTTTATTTTTGATCATTGAGCAGAAGTTGTGTCGTGGTTGTTTTGTAGTGAGCGCAGGTGGATCCTGTCTGAAATTGTGAAACGTGGTCTGCCAGCTGATCAGGGTGGCAGGGTGATGCAAGGCAGGAGAGTTATGTCCCCTTCAGGTTGGAGCCTAAGAACACTTCAGAACAGCAGCTTATTACTGTCAAGAAGATGAAAAAACAAGGTTATTAGTGTAAAATAGTCAGTAAGCATTGATGTTTAATTGATTAATGTATATGATGAAAAATACAGGATCAGAATGTATTAGATCCAGCTCTGTTTTGTTTAAACTTTTTAAGACAAAAACTTAGTGTCAAACTAAACAGATGCCAGGCTTATGACATATATCCAGCCAGCCATCAGTTTCCAAGCTAATGTAAATCATTGTTCCTGTGAGAAAAAAAAAAAATCACAAAATTGATTTTATCTGATAGACATTTGTCATTAACAGTTAATGTCAGAGAATATGCACGGTGCATATTAATACTGCAATGCGGCAATCTAAAATTCCTATGAATTTATTAAAATTAAAATATGCGCATATGGTAGTTACACAAATAATCTATCGGGAACCATTTTAATATTTCATAATTTTGAGATACAACTATGCTAGAAAATTTCAAACTATGCGTACTGCTCACCAGTCCACATAACATTTTTTCATGTATGGAAGAGAATTTTATTTCAGGATGGATCAATGTTCAATTTAGATTACTGCATGAATCAATAACATACTTATTTTATCAATTGCAGCGACCATTTTCTGAAGTTCATCGGGGCAAATATCAGGGCAGTGAGTAAAGCCAAAATAAATCAGTGTCCACTTTCCCGTAAAATCACAGTCTGTTACAGGTTTTCCTTCATGATTCACAAGATTAAACGGACCACCAATAGCAGCTTTGCCTACTGACAGACCCTCTTTCACCTGTGCAGGTACATTCTTTATTTCTGAAAACCACAAAGTGTAAATAACTCAGATTTCAAATAGACCATGATATGAAAAAAAATACATACAACGAAATAAAGGAAAAATTATAAGCTAGGAACTAAAAATTCATAATAATCAGCATCTGTTCAACATTTATGAATGTCATTATGTGATACCATCCTATATAAAAGACTTGACAGTTTCTTGTTTCTGAAGCAGTACTACAAAGACCTGAAAGGATAAGAACATGGATTAGGGATGGAGGAGTTTCAGACAACGTACCCATTTTCGTTTGGAAATAAGGATAGAAAACCCCAGCCCCTTTCAAGTTCAATTCCGATTGATTACACAATGAGGAATTTCCAACTTTAGCAAAGGATAAATGGAGAATCTTTGATACTAAATTTGAGGAGGCTGACATGTTCCAATTCTACCAAAATATGCGAAGAGTCAAGAAGGCAACCATGGTGTGGGCAAAGGAAAAATACAGTACATCTCAAAAGGCCAATGCCAAGGTAAAAGGAAGAATTTCAGACCTGTTTCCTAGAACCCCTTATGGTCTCTTCTCTAAAGACGTATAAATAGAAATAATGCCCTTAGAAGAAAGAAAGACGTCTTTTGGGATGGGAGGTAAAAAAGCGGTATGGCTATCTCAAGCCTCAAGGTCATAAAAATATAAAATTCTTCCAGAACAATGCTGAAGGGAGAAAGATCTGAAATACAATTTCCAGAAATTGACAAGACAGATGGAACTAAAGCCTCAAAGTTCAATGAACTTGCAGATCTGGGAATAAACTTTTCAGTGACTTTTTCCAGATACAGGAAGGGTCAACACAGCTGAAATTATAACACTTGCTGAATTCTTTCCAAGACTCATAGATCAGGAAGTTTATAAAGAATTAGGTGCTGAAATCTCAATGGAGAACTTAAAGAAGTTTTTTTTCCTTACAGAAGGAGAATAGCCCTGGTCCTGATAGATGGTCAATTGATTTTTGCAAGTTTTTTTATAAGTGGATTGTGTGATTTTGTAATATACCTAGGGTATTATAAATTTGCTATCATAATGTAATCAATTACTGCTATATAATCGTAGCCATGGGACAATTATTATGTAATGTAGCGTTAATGCGTAATAATGATAAATCATGCCCTTTGCCAAGGACATGACTTATCAACCCCCATATGTACTTGTATGCACACCCATTATATCGCATTTCACCTATGTATCGGTAAAGATGAGATGAGACTTAAGTAATGGATACTCAGGTGAAGTAACCATCGGGTTTGCTTCAATTGGTATCAAAGCGAGTTTCTCCTGGCCCGTGGTCCAGGGCTTTTTCTAGTAGAAATTTTTAGACTCATGACTTACTCTTCAAGAAATTGATTTCAATCTGCTGACCTGTGGTCAAATTTATTTTGCACATGGCAAATAATTTCCAAGATCATTGTCCAAAACTCTTTGACAGAAATTTTAAAACAAAAAAAGATGCAAGAGTTTTTAAAGTGCATGTAAAGAAGTACCGAGTTAAACAAAAGTTTCATTGTTAGCATTAGTAAATTTAAAGGCCACTTACATGGTACAAAAAGGTAATTATAAAGGAAAGTTTCCAAGTATTTTCAGAGAGCATATGAAAAAGTGTCGAGTCGAAAAAAGTTTTTATAGTAGCATAGAAGCAAAGTTAATCCCCACACACATAGGAAGAAAAGGTAATTATAACAGAATTATCAGAAGGCGTAAACTTCTATTTTGAAGCGTTTAAAAAAGATAAGGAAATCTTCCATTACCATGTAATCCCAAGAAAAAGATATATTATTTTGTTAGTGTGTTTTGATAGGAAGCATCAAGACAAGATACTCAAAGGAGGTTTATATTTTTTTAAGAAGCTTAAGTCTCACATAAAATGATGCATATTCATTTCAAAGTGATATGCAAAGAAACATATTTGCATCACAAATAATAAAAAATAAGTCGATGAACTAGCACAATATCAAGAGAGAAGCCCCAAAGGTTAGCTCAATTGGTCGATTTCCCATCACTAAAGCACCTCACTAATGAGAAGTCACGGAGTCAATTCTCCTCGACACCTTGGGGGTTAGGCTAATGGTAATAAGTTGGGGGGATGTGATCCCTTCTGGTGAATCTGCCGAGATATTTCCTCGGAAAAAAAAGAAATATCAAGGGAGAAATTAAAAATTACAACCTGCAAATGACATAGACTAATATTCTAATGACTTAATTGAGAAAGATAATTCTCACCTGAAAAATCACAACCAAAAGTTGACTGCACAAATCGAAGAGTTAGATGATGAGAAACAATGCATTCAATAGGAATATCAATATCTCAAAAAAAAATATAACAAACTTATCAGAAAAATATGAAGTTTTTCGCCTAAAAGATCATAGTCAAAAATAATTTTCAAAAATCAAAAAATCAAAAGCTACAAAGCAGCGCAATTATAAATTAAAATAGGAGAATCAAGATCTCAAAAAGAAATTATTAGAATAAAATGAAGAAATTCCATGCCTAAGGTCGCTTGAACAAATTTAAAGTTTAGAAGAGGAGAACCAAAGAATCTAGAACCTAAAAGCAAAGGAAACAAGATAAAAAATGAAGCCTCATTGGTATAATTCCTTTTACTCATGCTTTGATCTAATCTATTTCCATATGCTCTTGTAGATTAGTTAATATAGAGCTATCTTACATTGACATTTGATTTAGGAGTATGCTCTAGGTACAGAATGCTCTAGTTGGTTTCAAATAAATCTCTAGAGTTTTTTATCATTGTTTATTGCTAGATCTATATGGAACTAATTCTTGATTGGAGTTTTGTAGAGGGAACATCTTGTTGGGATCAAAAAATCAAGTGTTGGAGGAAGTCTTTGGAGATACCAACCCACTCTTGATACATTTTCAAAGGAGCTCTCATTTGTTCTTTGAACCTTCATAGTCTTATCTTACAAAGTGGTTTTGTAGGGGTTTTGGGACATAGCTTGTATACAAGCCGAATACTTCTAAATTTGAATCTCTTTTAAAACATTATACTTCATTGCTTTCATTTGCTATCTAAGAGCTTGAAGATGACTAAGCAAAGAGGAGAGTTTACTCGAACTCTTTGGCTTAGCTCTTTGTAAATTTTTGTGCAATATTTTGTAATTTTATCTATCTAATATTTGATTGGTTTTGTAGCCCTCTTCCGAACTTTTTTTTGTGACAGCTTGAGTGGACAACTGCAAGAAATTACTAACTAGTTGTTGCAGGACCTTTGGGCTCTGAATTTCAAATGAGGAAGATAACTCTTTTTTCTTTGGTTGTGGGAATTGAAGAGGCTTAGCTTCTCTTCTCCTATTGTAAAGTCTGAATTCTTTTGAGTTTTTTTAGAAATTCTCATCGAAGAAAAGTCTATGGTCTCAATTTTTATTTGTAAAGACTTTCCTTGGTTTAGAAAACGCCTCATGGTCATTTCCTTCTTGTAAAATTAATAAAAAATTTCAGTTTTTGTTGTGGGAGCGTGGGTTTTACCCATTGGCATCCCTATCTCTCCATTTCAGAGGAGAGAATTTGTAGATGGATTGACTTAGTGGTTTTGACATTTCCATTTTCTTTCACATCACATATGCATGCTCTAATTGGTAAGTAACACAAACCACATAGTGATTTAATTTCTTAATTTGCAATCTCATTTGCCATCACTTACTTATGTTTTGTGATCTATTTCTCATTTGGATAAGTTTCACAATATACTACAAGTAAAGAAGCATAACACTTTCAATTTATGGCAACTTGAGTTATTGTTCTAACTATGAAGCATATTTAATTGAATCATCTCCATCTTTTACATAGCACTTGCAAACTCACTTTCATATCATTTAGGCATTTCATTTTTCATACTAGACTTGCATCTCTAAAATTTACCTCCAACTTAAGTTGGTTGAATAAACGTTTTAGGGACCCTCTACCTCTATGGACTCCTCACTGTGAGATCCAAATATTTGGGCGAGGGTGAGGTCTGAGGATTAGATTTCAATTGTAACCCTGCTTTAGAACTAATTAATAAAATAAACCAAGAGCACTATCTCATCACATTTACTTGCAAAGCTCCCAAATTTTTTGCTATCTTCATGGTTTAAAGATTCACATGCAAATATTATATCAAGAAGCACTATGGATGCAAGCATTTTAATTCTTTAAATTTTGCAACAAGTTTAATTATATGGTACTTGGAAATTTGCTTCTACTTTTGCAACTTCATTGCATGTCGTCATTTTAATGATCATTATGCTTATGGATGATTGATATATCTTGTTTCATTGGCAAATACCCTTATTTGGTGTTGCAAATTTAATTGCATGTTGTGATCTTGGTCTAACATTTGAGTTTTTCTGTCATCTCATTTACATTTTCCAAAAGTAAAAAACTAAATGTTTCCTTATGAGCAAGATAGTTTCTCATGCTCTGATTCATAAATCTTTTTATCTTGAGAGCATTTTTGATATCTTGTGCTAACAGTCTTTTGTTTCCATTTCAGGATTACTGTGTTCTCATCTCTTTGAGCACTGGTTAAATGGTTTTTCATTATTTCAAAGTTGCTCATGAATCTTAAGAAGTAATCTATTTAACTCTAACAACTCTCCTAGAAACTCACATCTTTTAACTTAGTTTTCCATTTAGGGACCACCCCCCATAGCTAACCTAGGAGATAGCTTAAACGGAGAGAGTCGGGAATAGGTGACAACCCCTTCTCTGAGTTCCTTGCCACCAACCACACCTTGTGGGGTTAAAGGCTTTTCCCGCTAACTATAGGTAGGTGTAGGCGGCAAGCGATAATACTTTTGGCGTCGTTGTCGGGGACAGGTCTTCTTGTACCTGGGTGATCGACTAACTTTAAGTTTTGGCATATTTGAATTTTAGATTTAGATTCTTGCTCAAGTGGCGACTACACTCAATCCTAATTTTGCAAGAGTTTCTACTAGGAGAAATTCAAGTGGTCTAGTTAGCCCCTCTCCTGATCCTGAAAGGGTTTTAGAGAGAGGTTAAATAGAGTTTCTCATAGTAGAGCTCTTGCTAGTCTTGGGCAAGAGGATATTTCTGACATTCATTTGTTGTTTCAAGAACAAGTTGAGCCTAACATCATGAATGATCTTTTTGCTCCTTGTAACTTTACTAACATTAATGGCTATCCTCACAATATCCCTGACAAGGCTATTGAAAGGTTGCCTTCTTTTCAAGGTAACAATGCCATTAGCGTTGCATCACATGTGAAGAACTTTAATGTTTGCATCTTTAAGTGGTGTAATGTTGCTAACTATGAGGATGTAAAGATGAGGCTTTTCATTCTCTCTTTGGAAGAGGATGCTCTTAATTGGTTCACTGAGCAGCGTGCTAACTCGTATGATTCTTTACAAACAATTGTTAATGCTTTCATGGGAAAGTATGGAGAGAGAAGAGAGAATAGTCATTTGATCAGTGCCATTAGCACCATGAAGAAGAATGAGAATCAAACCATGGAGGAGTTTAACAAGAGATTCAATGAATTGGTTAAAAGCATGCCTACTACTGTTAAACATCCTAATGAATTTCTCTTATGTTCCTATCTGGATTCTTTTGGTGTTGACACTGCTTATGAGTTGAGAAGAAAGGAGCCTGCAACTTTGGGTGTAGCTCAAACTGAAACCTTGAAAATGGAGAGGGCTAGAAAGCAATCAGGAAAATCTGAGATTCTTGGTTTCACTAGAGGGCCATCAAAATCGAATGTTTCCAAAGGCAAGGCCAAATTAGAGGTTACCCATGATCCTATTAAGGAATTAACTCAACTCATCAAGAGCATGGAAGCAAATCACACTAAAGAAATGCAAGCCATGCAAAGTAGGTTGGTGGCCATGGAAAGATCGCAAGTGCAAAGATTCCAACCTAGGCCAAATAATGGATGGCAAAAGAATAAAGGCCCTCAACAAGATTATAGGTCTCCAAATCCATTGGAATCCACCAACATCGTAGATCAAATTCCCCCTTTTTGTAGGCCATGTAATGAGTTCCATGAAGAAGCCACATGCCCATATGTAAAGAGAATTATGGAAGATAACATGTTGGGAGATGAACATGTAGGAACTAGTGGTCAAATCAATATGTTCTCCATGGAAGATCAAATATACACCATTGAAAGAAATCAAGACATTGACCATAGTCCTAATAATCTTGGAGTTGACAATATGATTGCAAATTTTGACAAAGTCACTAAGATTTTCGGGGAAAAGCCTACATCTGGACAAATTCTTGCTATGGCAAAATAGAAAGGGATGACTTATCAGAGAAGGGATATTCAAGACCGGAATAATCACAGAAATTTTTCTCCTCCTACTTCAGAATTAAATTTTGACTTGGGCAATTGGGTGAATAATGCAAAGGTTTCTATCCCAGTGACAGAGCTTTTAAAGATACCATCTCAAAGGGCCAAGTTACTAAGTGTAATTGAAGTTACTCAAAGGGAAGAAAAGCCTAATAATGAACTAGAAGATGAAGAAATTGTATTGAAAAGTATGAATTGTTATGTGGGGAACGAAGATCATCTACCATTTTATGTTTCTTTGATAGTGAATGATCGTCTTTTACACCACTGCATGCTTGATTCAGGGGCTTCATCAAATGTCATGACCAGGAAAGTCATGGATCAACTGAATTTAAGGGTATCTAGGCCCTATCACAACATATGTTCAATGGATTCTAAAAGAATTGAAGTGTGTGGGATAATTAAAGATTTACAGGTTTTCCTAGCTGCATACCTAGACAGAATAATGACTATGGATATTATTGTGATAGATGTTCCAGATTCATGGGGAATGCTCCTATCAAGAAAATGGGCATCAGATTTGGTTGGTAGCCTTCAAATGGACTTGTCATATGCCACCATCCCCATGCCAGATAATAACTTTGTCAGACTTGATCGAGAGTTAGAGAAAAGATATCATGTTGAGGATCCAAGGAAACCCAACAATGAGATTATCTATAGATCATGCCAGACAGGAAGTGATGTTGTGTTGACAAATTTTCTTCCCCCTTAACAGAACGGATTCAAAATGAAGAGATTAGGCATAGCTCAAAAGGCTTGGGTACTTCAAATCTTCCATCAAAGCATTTTCAAGACAGAGCAATAGGATTGACAGCGATTGCATCATCATCGCCATCGCAACTAATCAAGAAGAAAAGAAAAAAACGAAAAAATAAAAAAGATATAAAAAATGACCCTCCAGTTTTGAGCAGGATCAAACCTCAACGCGTCAAAAGTCAAAAAGGGAAAAGGAAGAGGTTTGGTATATCTAATGGCCACAAACAGGTTAACAGTGGGGCAAGTCATAGTCCTAAGATAGTCAGAATTGGCCAAGGCACATCAGAGAAAGAGCCTATGGATTTTTCTGTGAGTAGGCAGGTTCTCAAGATGGATTTCACCGAAGACATTTGATGCCATGGGGCATCCTGTGTATCATATTCCCTTGTAAATTTTGTTTAAGTAGTTTTATTTCATGAATAAATTGTTATTTATGTTTCCTAGAATAAATTTCCATTTCTGTACTTGATTTTATTTGATGTTATTTTGAATGGATACTGCTAATATATATCTTTGGTCGATGGATGTAGATTCCAGGTTCCTGCACACTATCACTTCATATCTAGCATGCATCCCCATATGGAGCCAAATGTTGACCACTGGAGTGGCACTTGACGATAATGAGAGGACTCCATGCCCAAGGATGAACCAAAAGACATTTGTACCATTAGATATCATCAGTTCAACAGAGTTTTTAAACTCTACTTCTACTTCTTATCATTTTCTCTTGTACCCAGATTCCACACCCTACGGGGAATTGTAATAAGTGATACTAATAATGATGAGTTTTGAGTCAATATTGAGTCTGTAACAGGCCTAGGTAGCCTGGGACCTTTCCAACAAGTGAGTATTACTCTAGGAGGTTTTTTTACTTGGTTGATTATCATCTCCCTACTAGGAGTTAATAATTAATTGAGTTTTTTCCTTCAATTTTACCCCAAAGCCGGAGTACGGCTTGATGGTGAGGCCTTGGGTGACTCCTAGTGTCTAGAGTCAATGTATATTACCATACTAGATCACACAAAAAATTTCGTGGAATTTGGTTAGGTCTAGGTAGTGATTTTTTAATTTTTTAGATTTCCCGCAAGTCGAAAATTGCAATAAAAATTGTAATTGAATTGTAATAAGTGTATGGGGTATGAGTAATCAAAATTACACCTCTCACGCTCAACTTTCTACTATGACACACTTTGAGGGGTTAAAAATGTATTTTGAACCCTCAAAACCCACTTTTCCTAAGTTTAGTGGGAAATCTGGCAATTAATTAAGCCAGAAATTAAATAAATGGAGAAAAATAAATATCCACACATGCTAAATGAAGTGGGTCCCAAGGTAATATGGACTCCTAAAATCAAAGAAAAGACATGTGCTCAAATAAAATTGAATTTCCGACATTAAATGAGAGTTGCTTACTTGGAAATTCGAATTTGTGAAGTTGGTGCATATTTGGGAGGATTTGGGAGAATATTTGGTGGAGATTTTTGTGAGAAATTGTCCCCACATGGGTTACCAACCATATACACATGTCATTCCATCATAAAATTCGAATTTGGCACATAAAGGAAGAAGAAAATGATGTCCACTTGCCAGAATTCGAATTTTACACTTGGCATTGGAGCTCCACTTACCAAATTCGAATTTGCCTTGAGATCTCCTCCCTCTCACCACTTGGCATATGGTTCTTCATTGGAATTTGCTCCCAACTTTCTATATAATGGAGCCATGGGCTCTCATATTGAATCATTGTTTACTAGCTATTGTACTTGCGGAAGCGCTGCTACCTTGTACACTTTCAAAAATATCAATAAAGACTTTGGGGTTTCATTCATGAGGTGTTCCTTCTTTTGGAGTGTGATGAATTGTTGATCATTGGTATAATTCCTTTTACTCATGCTTTGATCTAATTTGTTTCCATATGCTCTTGTAGATTTGTTAATGTAGAGCTATCTTACATTGACATTTGATTTAGGAGTATGCTCTAGGTATAGAATGCTTTAGTTGGTTTCAAATAAATCTCTAGAGTTTCTTATCATTGTTTATTGCTAGATCTATATGGAACTAATTCTTGATTGAAGTTTTGTAGAGAGAACATCTTGTTGGAATCAAAGAATCAAGTGTTGGAGGAAGTCTTTGGAGAGACCAACCCACTTTTGATACATTTTCAAAGGAGCTCTCATTTGTTCTTTGAACCTTCATAGTCTTATCTTACAAAGTGGTTTTGCAGGGGTTTTGGGACATAGCTTGTATACAAATCGAATACTTCTAAATTTGAATATCTTTTAAAACATTATACTTCATTGCTTTCATTTTCTATCTAAGAGCTTGAAGATGACTAAGCAAAGAGGAGAGTTTACTCGAACTCTTTGGCTTAGCCCTTTGTAAATTGTTGTGCAATATTTTGTAATTTTATCTATCTAATATTTGATTGGTTTTGTAGCCCTCTTCCGAACTTTTTCTTGTGACAGCTTGAGTGGACAACTGCAAGAAATTACTAACTAGCTGTTGCAGGACCTTTGGGCTCTGAATTTCAAATGAGGAAGATAACTCTTTTTTCTTTGGTTGTGGGAATTGAAGAGGCTTAACTTCTCTTCTCCTATTGTAAAGTCTGAATTCTTTTGAGTTTTTTTTTTAGAAATTCTCATGGAGGAAAAGTCTATGGTCTCAATTTTTATTTGTAAAGACTTTCCTTGGTTTAGAAAAGGCCTCATGGTCATTTCCTTCTTGTAATATTGATAAAAAATTTCAGTTTTTGTTGTGGGAGTGTGGGTTTTACCCATTGGCATCCCTATCTCTCCATTTCAAAGGAGAGAATTTGTAGATGGTTTGACTTAGTGGTTTTGACATTTCCATTTTCTTTCACATCACATATGCATGCTCTAATTGGGAAGTAACACAAATCGCATAGTCCTTTAATTTCTTAATTTGCAATCTCATTTGCCATCACTTACTTATGTTTTGTGATCTATTTCTCATTTGGATAAGTTTCACAATATACTACAAGTAAAGAAGCATAACACTTTCAATTTATGGCAACTTGAGTTATTGTTTTAACTATGAAGCATATTTAATTGAATCATCTCCATCTTTTACATAGCACTTGCAAACTAACTTTCATATCATTTAGACATTTCACTTTTCATACTAGACTTGCATCTCTAAAATTTACCTCCAACTTAAGTTGGTTGAATAGACGTTTTAGGGACCCTCTACCTCTATGGACTCCTCACTGTGAGATCCAAATATTTGGGCGAGGGTGAGGTCTGAGGATTAGAGTTCAATTGTAACCTTGCTGTAGAACTAATTAATAAAATAAACCAAAAGCACTATCTCATCACATTTACTTGCAAAGTTCCCAATTTTTTTGCTATCTTGATGGTTTAAAGATTCACATGCAAATATTATCTCAAGAAGCACTTTGGATGCAAGCATTTTAATTCCTTAAATTTTGCAACAAGTTTAATTCTATGGTACTTGGAAATTTGCTTACTTTTGCAACTTCATTGCATGTCGTCATTTTAATGATCATTATGCTTATGGATGATTGATATATCTCGTTTCATTGGCAAATACCCTTATTTGGTGTTGCAAATTTAATTGCATGTTGTGATCTTGGTCTAACATTTGAGTTTTTATATCATCTCATTTACATTCTCCAAAAGTAGAACACTAAATGTTTCCTTATGAGCAAGATAGTTTCTCATGCTTTGATTCATAAATCTATTTATCTTGAGAGCATTTTTGATATCTTGTGCTAACAGTCTTTTGTTTCCATTTCAGGATTACTGTGTTCTCATCTCTTTGAGCATTTCTTTTACTTTTGAGCACGTTATTTGTAAAGGCATTGGTTAAATGGTTTGTCATTATTTCAAAGTAGCTCATAAATGCTCATGAATCTTAAGAAGTAATCTATTTAACTCTAACAACTCTCCTAGAAACTCACATCTTTTAACTTAGTTTTCCATTTAGGGACCACCCCCATAGCTAACCTAGGAAATAGCTTAAAAGGAGAGAGTCGAGAATAGGTGACAACCCCTTCTCTGAGTTCCTTGCCACCAACCACACCTTGTGGGGTTAAAGGCTTTTCCCGCTAACTGTAGGT
>CM076573.1:322283580-322446080 GCA_034641835.2 Pinus albicaulis
GGTTAAAGGCTTTTCCCGCTAACTGTAGGTAGGTGTAGGCAGCAAGCGATAATAGGTCATATAGCAAAAGTCATACAACAAGTTCATACAAATCCATACAGATCCATACAACACCATGCAAGAGGTCGTACAACTGTTATTCCTCGTTTTTATGCAAGGTGTGCATTTTATATAAGTTGTACAACATGATTCTTGGGTGATCTGACCAACATGTACAATTGTTAGGTTAAGCAATCCATGGAGCTTTTCTTGTGAACATTGATTAAGGAATGAAAGGTTGATTTAGAAGGAGAAATCATTTGGGCATGTGTGTATTTAATGTATGCTTCCACTATTTATTGTTTTCCAACTATTGCATAATTATCACTACATTGATAATATAATTTCTATTTTAAATAAATTCTACAATCGATTTATTTGATAGAGAAAATAAGGACAACAATTATCTAGGGTTGAAAATCTACATTGTGCCAGAGCTTCCATCTAATTAAGGGATTACATATATTGTGCTCATCAAATTTGACGAACATGAAATGGGTAATACAATATTTGCAGCTTGTCATGATTTTTGTGTAGGTTATTTTTCCTCGATTTTTGTGCAAATCAATTTGAGAGATGGTATTAACTAGCCTCAAATTCAAGAATAAATTTCATAGTGCCATAAATTTCTTGTCTTGAAAAGTTAGGTTTACACTCTTTTTGGAAGAGGGTCATCTTTGAGATATTCTCAACAATCATGTGCCTTCACCTACAGATCTACAGTAGTTGGCAGCTCACAACAAGAGAGAAGTGAAGGCCAAGCAGATGATCATGGATCCAAATCCTTTTCATTGCTTGTTCAAGGGGATCCAAACCCTCTCCAATTTCTTCCAATACACAGAGTAGAGATTTCTAGCCATTTACATACAAGAGGTCATTCAACTTCATGGCCACATTCTCTAGGATCCTCCTCGGCTAATTCCTATTCAATGGACTACATCCTTCTTTCTTTCACTCCCATCAACAAGAGGCACCAAGAGATAGGCTGACAGCAGCATTGCCCTGGAATCGAAATCGATGCAGACATGAAGGACCATTCCCCTTCCCCTAAAAACTCAGAGATATCACCAGACTAGATCTCTTACCAACATGCAACAGAGGTTACCTAGACACCAGCAGCATGTTACTTCTTCCGCGCAACAGCACAACAAAGGGTCTATATCTTCCCCCAACTCTGCCTCAAGAAACCATTATATTTTGAGTTTTCTTCATTCGACCTCGAGTGTTAAGAGAGATATGTCTAGTGGATCATGACCTAGTAACTGGCTCCTTTTTGTGGCCACCCACACTTGGAGTTGATGGTTTTCTATGTTTTAGCATATAGACATTATGTTTCTACTTTATTTCTACTTCTTTATATAAGAGATCTTTTGGTACTCCAACTTGTATTAATATCATTGTACTCAACAGTTCCATTGACCTCCTTTGTGGTCATTTGTTGGACTAATATAATTATCTTATCTTATTACAAGGAATCATTTGATTCCTCATGTATATAAGAAGAAGAAAGCAAAGGAGATATTCGATACGCTGGTTGGCCTCTACAAAAGTGAGAACATGAACAAGAAAATGATTTCGTGAAGCATATCAAAAATTTAAAAATGTCCATATTAGACTTGGTCACAAGTAACTTGATGAAGGTCACACAACCACGTGATCCACTTATAATAGTTGGGGAGAAGGCAACAAATGTTGAACTAGCAAACACTGCAATAAATACTTCCTCATCTTCAAGGGAACATTTGTCAACTACATTTGTGCTCATGAGAATCTCCCTTTTGAAAGATTGTGAGATGATTGTACCTAGGAGAGCCTTGTATGGAATTAAAGGCCAAAAAGAAGGGTGGTGATAATAATATAGCCCTATTTAAACAAATAAAGAACGGAAAAGGTAAAAGACTCTACAAGGGAAAGGGTAAAAATCAGGAGTCGACCTCACAACCAAGGAAGAGCTTGAGTAGCCCTAAGGAGCTAACTTGGCAAGCCCGTGAAATTGTTAAGTAAATGTGAATACAAAGGTCCCATGTTCAAGTTCTCGATTGCTTTTGGAGCAACACAGTTCACCTAGGAGTTATAGTGGTAGTGGTCATCGTCGACCCCGTGTCATGCGAGTACAAGACTGGCCCAGTTGTCGATTACTCTAGACATTAAAAAAAAGGAAGAACTTGAGTAAGATAAAATACTTCATTTATCAAGAGAACAAGCTTTATGCATCATAGAGTCCACATAAAAAAGGTAAAAGAAAGCAATCCTTTGTAGATACTTGGGTGAACGGGTTTGATGTTAAGTTTGAGAAAGATTTCTCAATGGTATTGGCTTTCTACCAACACAATTCCAAGAGATGCTTGGTATGTGGAAAGTGGGACATCTTGATATATGACATCGACCCAACAATTGTTTTCTAGTCCCAAAAAGCAAAACTCAAGGGTTTGAGTTGAGCTTGGTGATGATGCCAAGTACCTAGTAGCAAAATTTGGTACCACTCCCTCCTAGCTCCAGTTGAGTAACACTTTAGAAAATGAAGATGTTTTGTTTGTTTGAGATCTCAAGAAGAATTTGCTTTTCATTTCAATTATGGACAATAAGGGATATGTAGTGAACTTGAAAAACCAACAAGCCCTCATTGAGCCAAAGGAATCTAACCCAAAAGCTACTCAAGTGATAGGGGTTAGACAAGGTAAACTTTACATGTTTCAAGGTGAACATATTTGAGCCTTGGTTTATAATATTAATAGTCACACAAGAGGATGGGCCACCTACATCACAAGTTGTTTCCTATTTTAAGGAAACAGCCATAGGTCTTCTAAAGCTTAACATTGAGTAGTAGTCAGTATGTTGAGGACTAACCACTATCACAAATGTATGCCTCTTTATCTTTGATTTCAAATCCCAAGGATTGCTCTATATAGACTTTCTCATCAATTGTGTCATTCAGGAATGCAGTCTTGACATCCATTTGATGTATATTCCATCCCATTGATGCTTCCAAAGAGACCAATCATCCTATAGTTGTATACCTTGTTGTTGAAGCAAATGTCTCTTCATAATCGATGCATTTTTGTTGAGAGAAGCCCCTAGCCACAAATCTTGCATTATACTTGTCAATGCTTCCATCTGTCGCATGTTTTATCTTGCAAAGCCATTTGGAAGTTACCACAAACTTGTATTCAAGCCTAGGTACGATCTCCATACCACATTCTTCATTATCAATTGATTTTCTTCATTCATGGCATCTTTCCATTCTTGATGATTGACAACTTATTCAAAGGTGGATGGTTCTACTTCCATTAGTTTTGTCATATATGTTGCATACCCATAATATCTTTTGGAATTCTTGCTTTCCCTAAATGTGCCTTTAGCAACCCCATGTCCCTATGCATCCAATAGAGTAGATTTCAACCAATTAGGCCTATTTCTAGTCTCGAGAATTACCACAGGTTGTATAGGTTCATTGGGACCTTCATCTTCATGATTTGATTCTTCTTCCTCCCTAGTAACTTTCTCTTCAAATACCAAAAATTCTCATCATCAGAGTGCATAGGGAGATCCTTTGATTTCTTGAATGCAATACTTTCGTCCAATATCACATCTCGACTTACTTCTATTCGGTGTCCTTTTATGTAGATCATATAGGCCTTAGAAGAATTATTGTAGCCAACAAATGTTCCCTTCATGCCTGATGGATCCAACTTCTTTCTCTTGTCCTTCAATATATGAATATAGACATATCATCTAAAAATTCAGAGATGATCCATGCTAGGTTTCTTCCTAGTGAATACTTCTTCGAGAGTCATGTTATCTAGTGACCTATGGGGACTTCGATTTTGTATGTATACAGTTGTCTTTGTTGCTTCACCCCACAAAAATTTCGGCAAATCTTGATCATGTAGCATAGCTTTTACACTTTCTTCAATGGATCGATTCTTTCGTTCTGCAACTCCATTTTGACATAAGGCTATAATTTCCTTGGATGTGTATTCCCCTCCATTATCAGACCTTAATATATTAATTTTCCTTTATACAAGGTTCTCTACTTCAACGTTGGATTCTTGAAATTTGGTAAATACTTCGTCTTTGGATTTCGTTAAGTAAACCCAAGTTTTCCATGAATGGGCATCTATGAAGGTGACATAATATAGATGACCTCCAAGTGACTTTGGATTCACAGGACCACAGACATCAGAATGAATAAGATCCAAGATTTATTTTGACCTTGAATCACTGCTTCCAAATTGTCTCTAGGTGTTCTTACCCAATGCACATCCCTTGCATACTCCTTCATGATCTTCTTTCAATTCAGGGTTTCCATTCACTATTGAATTTAGGTTTGGTAAGATTTTATAGTGAAGATGACCAAATCTTCTATGCCAAAGTTCACATGGTCTAACTTCAATGTGAACCAAAGCTTGAGTGAGGGGAGTTAATAATATGTAAAGTCTTCTTTCACGAATCCCAAGCATTCTTGCATCTTCATTGCTTGAGTTTTTACCCCATACTACAACCTTTCCATCAATGAAAGCAACTCTATCACCCTTGTCTTCTAGACATGAAATGAAAAGTAAATTATTGTGCAAACCTTTGAACAAATAAGATATTGTTGAGATGAATGTTTCCTCCATTTTCCAGCTCAAGTGAAGATGATCCAATTCCTCTTACAGTGTAACTTTTTTCGTCACCAAGTTCTACAGAGTAAGAGGACTTTCCTTTTGATAATGTCTTCGATTGCTTGTGTTGGCCTGTCATATGTATTGATGCTCCACTGTCGATTACCCAAATATTTTCATCTTGAAATGTGTCGGTGAGTGTTGATAATAGTCCTTCATCCTTTGTAGATGTCTTGGTTACTTCCTTCTTAGAAAAAAATAGAAGATGCCATGCTTCTTTAATGCCCTTCTTGATTTGACTTGCCACCATTGTACACTTCTTTAGGAACTTTTTCAATGCAGTAGAGATCTTCATTATGCCATTAGCCAACCTTAGCTCTAATACCGTGTTGAGAAATCTATAGGGCAATAGATTAGCTTCTTCACTTAATCTATAGGGCACAAGATTAGCTTCTTCACTTATTATTATGTTTGTATATCAACAAACAGCGACCAAAACAAGAAGAACATTAGAACACAAGAACGCGGAATACAGGCTACAATCCAGGGCAAAAACCTCTCCACTTGAGACAAAAACCTACAAAATCTCTTCTCTTCTTATAGATTCTCCAATTGATGAATTCCATGACCTCTATACCAAGACCAATACTATAGCGCAATAGATTAGATGATTTCTCTTTCTATGATAACTGCTTGTGATGTCTTTTAACTTTTATTTTACTTATTAGATTCTTCACTTATTATTATGTTCGTATATCATCAAACAGCTACCAAAACAAGAAGTACAGTAGAACACAAGAACATGGAATGTAGGCTGCAATCCAGGGCCAAAACCTCTCCACTTGAGATGAAAACCCACAAAATCTCTTCTCTTCTTATAGATTCTTCAATTGACGAATTCCACGATCTAATACCCTCCAAGACCAATTCCAACCTTTCCTGATGATGTGCTTCCCTTGTCCAAGTCAAACCCAATCAAATATCTTCCAGCAGCACAACTTCAACACCCAGCTTCAGAATTTCGCCTTCTACTGCAGGTCTAAAATTTTATGCCCCTTGCAACTACTTATGCAACCACGTGTGAGCGAAATTAGCCTTCCAAGGCCTCCCAACTACTTCGCTTGCCTTCCTTCCTTGTCTAGGGCTAGAAGGTGACCTAATAGACCTTTCTTCTAGCAGATTTGATCCTCCTCCAGTAGATAGAGAATATCGACCTTAAAGCAGCAAACCCTAGTTTCACTTCTTCACACATGTGAGAGAATATTAGCCCAGAAATAATCTTCTTCATCCTCTTCCTTCTTCGTTAACCCTCTTTCTCTTCTCCTTCGCTTCAATAAGTGAGTGATGAATGTGTCTCAAGGACATCGAGTTCCCTCCTTTGTATAGGCTTCTCAAGGTGTACGTGGCTCCTCAAAATAGGTTGACTTTCCAGCTGTCAGGGCGACTTGGTCTTGAAGGGTATTTTGCCACTTTTATTTACAAAAGTAATTTTCTTTACAAGTTACAATGTGCCCAATGGGGTCTTCAACTTATGACAACGACTCTTTTAACTTCTTGACCTAGGACCCACCCTAAAAGCACTCAATGGGTGCTTGACCTCTAAAATAAAAGACCTTGAGCATGAAACCACACTCAAAAAAATAACAATAATAATTTTTCTTTTATTTCACAAAATACAAGAATCAAAAGTACATTTCATATTTATGAAGACCGAACCTAGTTACACATTTTTCAACAGAGACAAGTTAGGTGTGATAAATAATTCATTTCTCCATGAAGGGAGAGACTTAGAGTTAATGGAGAAATAGAATGTTCCTGATTATGTAGAAATCGAGTGAATGTTCTAGACTGTGTAGAACTCAAGTTTTGATTGTTTTAGATTCTGTAGAAATCATTGTTTTCAGTATGAGTTAGTTGCAGTTCAGTAGATGAGTCAGTGATAGTTGAGTATGAGTTATTATCCTTTATAAGGTGACCCTGTCATGTATTGTGAATCAGTTTTTGGGCATTGGCCTAGTATAAAATTGTCGTGTTTGTGTTGTATCATATTTCTGTTTTCGTTATTTATTTAAGTGATGTCAACCTGCATTTTCCAACCTGGATTGTTTCGTGGCCAGCAGTATAGTTGCAGGAAGAGGCAGAGGTTCGGTTAGATAATGTCTACAAAGGTTTGTTTAAGTGTTGCAGAGGCTTGTACAGGTGTTGCAGAGCTCTAGGCTAAGAGGAGATGATTTTGCATCTATTAATCCATCTTCTCTGGGAGTTAGGCATGCACAGAGCGAAGATTTCTTATCTTTGCTGGGAGATCAATGACAAGAGAGTGAAGATCTTCTCTGGGATGATGTGTCTTCCCCGCAAAGATTCCTGTCAAAAATTAAAAACCACGAGCAAAACTTATGGATTGCCCATGGAACTTGTGCACAAGGTCAATTCAACATCCACATGAAATGGTCAACAATACCATCAAAGAATTCTATGGATTTACCTATGATAATGGCAAGGTAAACAGGTTATAAATACTCAATGAATTGATCAGCTAATGCGTGCATTTTTATATAGATCAATTGGTTCTGGCACCAGTAGTTCATGCAATTATTTTGGAACAGGTTAAGAGGAGTCAAATCAACCATCATGGCACCAGTACAGACCTACACTTTATTTTGTTTTGCTCTGTCCTTAAATTAACTGGCTATGTGCATAAATCTGCTTTGTCTATGCAGTAACAGTTTGATATCTGTGTTTAATTCTTTATGGAAAGAATATGAATTGTAGACAATAAGTGTTATCTACCTCCTTGCTTGGATCAAGTGCGCATTCAAATAAGATTGATTGGTTCTATCACCAGTAGTTTATGATTGTTGGAAAAGATGTCATGAAGAGAGAATGGATCAATTAGAAGTCTGAAGATCGTTGACAATAATTATACTCACTCCTTGGTCATGCTTTGTTGCACATCTTATTCAGTCACTGGTGATTTCTTTTATACACTGGAGATTTATTTTTGTTTACAAGTATCATAGTCAAACTCAGTGTGCACAGACTTTCTGAAGGATTCTTTTACTAACTGTGCATCATATTAAACTTGTTGAAGATGTTGATTGATTTGTTATCATTGATGAATATAAGAAATGCCATGTATGTTGAGGGTTGTGTCAGAAATGTCATATGCTGTTCGTATGTCATAGTGAGCAGTCATTGATTGTGCAGCAGAGAGTTTGTTATTGTACATTGCTGCTAAAGTTGATTATTGATGGGCTTAAATGTATGATGCTGATATCAGTATGAAGAGCTACGGTTTAAGGTTCTATTGAGTATTTCAGAGGGTTTTGTCCCGTTGAAAATTGTTTTGCTGCTGCTTGTCTTATGGTTGGCATTTGGTCTTATCACTTGTTGATGTTGATCAATAAGTTAGCCTGGTGAGGCTTGATACTGAGATTGGATACCAAGGTTTGATCAGATTTTATTAGTGTTTTCTATTGGATGCACAGGTTACTGAGACTGATTATGTATACAGTGAATGGTCAATTACTATCATATTCCATCAGCTGAATTGACTATTGCGGAGCATGGTTTGATGTGATTGAGTGCATTGATGAATATGGCAGAAATAGGGTTTGATAGTCTAATGAGCAGAATTGTTTATTGATCAGAGATTTATTGCAAAGTGGTTTTGGTACTTGTTATTCGCATTGAGCAGAATGTTATGTGCGGGTCCAGTTTGAAAATTCGATGAAACATGGCCGGCATGGTTTGGGATTGAGTCAACTGTCAAGTTGATCCAGTGTGAAAGATTTTGAAACTTGATCCACAGAGGGACTGAGGGTTGAAGCCTTCAGTGAGGATGTTGTAGCTTCCTTCCGGTGGTGGCTGGTAAATTTGATCAGGGAGTGGTAGCCTTCTTCCAGTCATAGCTGGAGAGACAAAAGGAGGTGGTAGCCTCCAGAAAGTAGGAGCCTGTGCACTAGCAAGAGTCTACATCAGTGCAAGATGTAAGAAGATTTTCATCATAAAAAGAGGAAGACAGAGATAACAGCAGCGGTGGTTTTTCCGAGTTGGGATTTTGACCAAAAAATCTGGTGTCCTTATGTGTAGATGTGATGATGTGTTCTTTTGGTTTACATGCTCTTTTGGTTTTACTGCATATGCCTGGACCTATTGCATACTGTACTTAATGGAATAATGGTTTGGATAGCATTGAAAATAAAAAGGCATAACTAAGTAAAATTTGATATGGCATGAAATATCGACTCACCCCCCTTCCCCCTCGCCCTCCCCCTCAGTATTTTCAACATGCACCTCTCAGCACAATAGTTGTATTAATGTCTAACAAAGGTCCACAAAAGTATGTCAATAGCAATGAGGAAAACAAGTTGTATGAATAACATGTGGGAGTGCAAGCGTAGCTCTTAGAAAATGTTGAAAATAATATAAAGAAAGAAACCTAAAAGAGTACAACATCAAAACAAGTATAAGATCATGACAAAGGTATAGTGATACAAAATACTACATGAGCTTGTCCAAGACTGGAAAACTGGACAATTCAAGAATCGGTCAAGAGAGAGAGTGAGAGAGATATCTAACAATGAAGCCAATGAAGTCATGGTCTCCTGAGTTCAATGGCCAAGGTTGGCAGGGAGCAAACTAGGCACTAGCTCGTTGTCAAAGTCCTCTAGCACCATTGGGGTGTTGAATTTTGAAGTTATGGTCGGTCCTCATAATTGATATTTTGGCCCTTGAATTATGTAAGCCATGTTCTTCATGTCAATTTATTTTAGCCCTTGAAATATCTATATATATATATATATATAAGACATATTCTTCATGCCATCATCAAAAAGAGGGAAAATGAATTTTCAACGTTAAATTATTTTTGCATCCAAAAAGGCAGGTCAGCCTTACATAAGATCAAGTCAGCTCCATTAAGGATCATAACCATTCAACCTAATCAACACTATAAATATGCCACTCGTTCTCCTCCTCAACACATAAATTTCTGGATTAATCTTCCGTTCATGTGAGCTTTGAGGCAGACTGAGTTCCACTCTCTGAGGAAGACCAAGCTCTAAGGCAGATCAAGCTGAGGCAAACTGAGGCCCTAATCTCCATGACAAACCGAGCTTTGAGGGAGACTTATTTCTGAGCAAAAGACTGAAAGTCTAAGCTGACCAAATCTCTAGGCAAGAGGACGAAATTCCGGGCAAATAGACATCAGTTGTCTAAAGGCAACCTGTAAGCAGTTTGACCAAGTGTGACCAAGGATATGTTACTAGTCAATTTGAATTTGTATTTTAAATGTATCTCTTGTTGAACTAAAGAATTTCTTTAAGGAAAAGGTTGTTAAGACTTTCCCCCATGTGGGTTTTCCAAGGGTAAAATGTTTGAGTCTCTTGTTTGATTGTTTTTTTAATATCCTACTAGTATTTTATTTATATTGTCGAGATCTTATGTTTAATTGCTTTATGATGAATATGAATGCAAGAAAAGATTAATGCAAGAAATCATAAGAAGTAATTACCAGATTAGAAGACCTTAAAAATTCAACACGGGGACTCCAACTTGTTGATTTTTGTAGCTCGGGCAAGTACTTATGCACAGGACTTTTGTCTAGGCATGCAGAAGTCCCCCACATTCTCCTTAGAACACTTGCTCAAGTGTGTGCAAGTTGATGTAAAGTCTAACATAGGAAAAATCCCATATTACTTTTGGCATATTAAGCTAAAAGGAACTTAAGAAAAGTAAAGTAATTTACTTTACTGAAATTGTTTTAATCTTAGTCGTTGATCTCGAGTGACGCAAGATCTAATCTCAGTTGTTAATCACTTTGAGATTAGAGTTACGGTTAGGGATTTCACTTAATGTAAAGTTATAAAAGTGAGGCTAGGGAGAGGGAGAAGACAAACTACAGTGGCACAAGACTGGGAGAGGGACATCTCAGTGACAAGGTGGAGAAGGACTTCCACTCGTGTATGTTGGGTCGGAGGAAGGTGCACGGAGCAGCGAGGGAGACAGATCCAAATCAATCGAGGAAGATCAAAGGACAAATCTAGGGCTTGATCAAGTGAATGACTCCAGGTTTATTGTTGTATATGTAATTCCTCAATCGGGCCATTATCCCAAGACGAGAGCCCAAGTAGGTTCAAATTAATTTATTAATTAAGGAATGTGATTGGGCAAAAATTTGTGTCATTGTGATTGAGAACGATATATTTTTCTTTTGTTGAATTTTATTGTCTTCAGAACCTAGTTGTGCATTTAAATCAATAGATCAGTTTTCTGCTAGGAATTTAAGTGTCGGGTGCCAGGTTCACAAAAAACCTAACATGGTATCAAAGCAGGATCTCGAAATTACAGAAAGCCAATGTATGTACAGGATAGTTGGGCCAAGTTTGGCTACGTACAAAGACAAAATTTTCTTTTTTAAGGACGGAAAATCGACACGAAGTTTAAAAAAAATGTTGTGGTTGTAACAGGGGTTAATATTCTTTGGATTAAAAAGATAATAAAAAAAAACGCAATTGGGTCATCAGCCACAATGGTCAACTGCATGTAATCGTTTTGAGTTGTTAGTAGGGCCATCGGGCGCTGGAGTGGCCAAGGGCTCAGTTTTCTAATCTAGAAGATGGGGAAGAGGGTTGTTCCAAATCTTTGACAACTAGTTGGTGTGAGCTAACATTGATGGATGCTCATAAGCAAGTTAAGACTCCTACGAGCATGGATGGGAGAAATGAGTCTTCAACGCAAATTCCAAAGCAAGTAACGAGAAAGCCTTATGGTTCAAAGGGAGTAGCTACAACATCAAAAGTTGTGGTGGGATTGGAGACAAATCCAGGTGGAGTAGTTTCTTCCAAAAGTAATTTTTTTGCTAAGAGAGTGTTGATTTTTGTAGCTTGGGCAAGTAATTTTGCACAGAGCTTGTGTCTAGGCATGTAGAAGTCGCCCACAATCTCCTTAGAACACTTGCTTAAGTCTGAGCAAGTTGCTAAAAATTAGCCCAAGTCTAACTTAGGAAAAAGCGATATTAGTATGTTAGCTTATTAAGCTAAAAGTAACTTAGGGAGAGTAAAGTAATTCACTTTAGTGATTTTGATTTAATCTTAGTCGTTGATCTCAAGTGACACAAGATTTAATCTCGACTGCTAATCATTTCGAGATTAGGGTTTGGGTTAAGGATTTAGCTCAAGTTATAAAAGAAAGGCTAGGGAAAGGGAGACGACTAAGCGAGGGACATCTCAGTCACAAGGCAGAGAAGGACTTCCACTCATGTCTACTAGGTCCAAGGAAGGTGGAAGGAGCAGCAATGGAGATAGATCCAAATTAGCCAAGGAAGATCAAAGGACAAATCTAGGGTTTGATCGGGTGGATAACTCCAAGTTTATTAATGTATAATAATTCCCTAGTTGGGCCATTATCCCAGGACAGGAGCCCAAGTAGGTTCAGATTAATTTATTAATGAAAAACTGTGATTGAGAAAAAATATGTATACCCTTGTGATTGAGATCGATATATTTTGCTTCTGTTGAATTTTATTGTTTTAGGAATCTAGTTATTCATTAAAACTAGTAGATCAATTTTGTGTTAGGAATTTAACTGTTGGGTGTTAGGTTCGCAAGAAATCTAGCATAGTTATATGATCCTTTGGTACGAATGAGGGATACTCCTAGCATCTGAGATTGAAAGAAGGAAACTTCAAATGGATCTTTCGCTACTCCAATGGAGCTACGAGTTAGTCTAGCAGGCAAAAGATGCTCTAATATGGATCCATCTAGAGTTGATTTCTCTAAAACTGAAAACGTGTGGCCTAATGAACAACCTAACACCTCTAACCCAGTGTCGATAATATCAGTTGGCCTTCCAAAGCTAGACAATGGGAGAATCAAGAGAGAATATCCTCACATAACTTTACTATAACTTCAAATTATAATGATAGTAAGAGGTTTTCTACAAATAATAACAAAACTGAAGCATGTGTACATAACCATACAACAAAGCAGATCAAAACCACACTTCTTCATAGTCTTCAAGAATTTGATACTTGGCAACTCCACCTTAATCATCGCCAAGTTCAACAATCTCCTATCACTTCTCTTTTTCACAATCCTCTAATTGACATTTCCCCTACAGTACCTTCAAAATGGACAAAAACTCTTCTCTTTATAGAGTAAGGTAGATATCTCATGCTATAAAATATATTACTTTTGTAACTAATTCCATGATAAATCAAACAAATATTATAATAATTGAGCAGTTAGTCCTCACCTAAATGAATATTTGACCATGTTACAACTTATAACATATGAAAACTACCCGTCAAAACAATTGGCCCTCATCCAAAAATAGTAGTAGTATGCACCACATGACGCCTGTTATGAATATAATTCATAACGAATATAATAAATATAATTATTAAATAGTCAATTAAGGATTATGTAAGTAGTCATTAAGTTAGTGAAAGGGCATGTCTAAAAGACATGCCCATTCATGAAAGGCCACCTGCGTAGGTATATAAGTAGGGCCTCATTGTAACATTTTATCATCTTTTATACATTTATATATAATATATTATTATTACAATACCTCTTGTGTATTTTATGATTAAGTCAACAACCCTACAGCTTTGTTACTCCATCTGGTATCAGAGTGGCGATCTTCTCGCCTGGAAGGAAGCACCTACGCCATTGTTGGCTACCTTCAACAATTACATGCAGTACCTCGAAATCGCTGCTGCTCGATGTCTTCATCAATGACAATGGACGATTTCAACAAAATTTGATCGATCTTGAGAGTAAAATCAATAATAATTCTGATAAATTCACTAAAAGATTAACAATCTTGAGGTTAAGGTTACAGGAAATTCTAACAACATCAAAAAACTTCAAGACACAACAGATCAGATAGAAAGACAAATTTAGCTAAACCATAGAGAGGCCACAAACAATCATAACAAAGCAATGCAGAGGATAAATGCCATTTTGGACAAGATTAATCTAACGCAAGAACTAATATTTCTAAATATTGGACATAATCAACAAAACAATTCAGCCGATTCAGAAAAGAGAGAAGATATTTGTGAAGACAATGACAAATATGAAAATGATTCTTTAGTAGAAGAAGAAAAAGATGGGAATGCAGTTTCGAAGGTTGAGATCTCTCCACCAGAAACAAATGAGTTACAGAAAACAACTGAAGAAGAAAAACCTCTCAGTGAAGGTTCTCCTATGCGTGGTGTTGATTCCAAGGCTGAAAAGCTTTTAGCATTAGGATACAAACCAAAATCTCCTAGTGAAAGTTTCCCCATGGAAAGTGATGTAAGTAATGTATGCCAAAAAAGAAAAATTATGTTGTTGGATCCAGGTGATGGAAATCTTACAATTGCTACTAAAGGCGATAGTCATCAAGCAAATGTATATTTCCGTGGAGAAAATTTCCAAAAGTTCCATGTATACCAATTGTCAAACAATGGGAAGTATTTTGCTTCTGCATCAAAAGATTGTTCAACAATAATTTGGGAGATAATCGAAGGGAATTCCTTCTCCATGAAACATAGATTAAGTCTACACCCGAAACCAGTTTCATTTGTTGCTTGGAGCCCTGATGATAAACGGTTGCTTACATATGGTATTGAGGAGGTTGTTAAGCTTTGGAATGTCGAGATAGGCGAATGTAAACTGACCTATGAAAAAGCCAACAATGGATTCACTTCCTGTGGTTGGTTTCCAGATGGTAAACGGTTTATCTCTGGCGGAGTTGATAAACGCATTTACATAGGGGATCTTGAGGAGAAGGAGTTGGATTCATGGAAAGGACAAAAAATGACAGTCGACAAGGAAGTACTCAATACTGCAGAAATTCTTCGTCTGAATGTTCCCATGGCGATGAAGGTAGCCCTTGATGGCTTCAAAGATTCAAAATCTAAAACAAGACATCCTGTCATAAATGATGTGGGAACCTTTGAGAAAGTGGACCATACTGGTGATGCTGTGTTCAAGGAGCTTAAGAAGCACCAACGCCACGAGCAGCTCTTGGGTGCAACAACACAGCGTTGGAAATTCAAACACTTGAAAGTCCAAGCCAAGATAGCCAAAACCCCAAAAGTTTATAGTACAGTTACCAATTTCAACAGAATTGGGTTGAAAATGATTGATGAGTTTCGAAACCCGCGTCTCGCTAAAAGAAAAAACGTCCATGCTGCCATCGGCCTGACAGTCCACCATAGCCCATTCTCCACAGTCCGGCAAACCAACGAGGCCTGTTCTAAAATTGTGAACTTGTTCCAGCCATCGAGGGAATCGATAAACTGTTTCGCTGTACCGACCACCAATAAGGAAGGATGTAGATACTCTCTGCTCTGTTCTATTGAAGGATGTGGATTTGCGAATGAAAAAACCATGGAACCTATAGATGGCATTTTGGAAATCGATCCAGACTCTTTTAGGAAGTCATGCATAATCTGTAACAAAATGCAGGGATCTTGTGTCAAGTGTGAGGAATGTGAAACTTGTTACCACCCCACGTGTGCATTAATTGAAGGGTATCACATGGAGCTATCCTACTGGAACAATGAAGGAAAGAATGTATGCAGTTACATTTCCTATTGCGCCTCTCATAGGGTTCCAAATCCAGACACAGGTGTAAGAATCCCTCATCCAGATTCTAAACATATGGGAATCCAAAACGAAGCTACTGCAGAAGGTTCATCAGATGATAGTTCTTCTAATTTAAACGATGATAATAATCTAGAAGAAGTTGGACTCTGCAAAATAGAGGAACCATATGCAACTAGATGCTCTATGTATAATCCTCTAAAAGCAAAATCCGGCATAAGCTCCATAATTCACTGACCTATGGAGCACTCCTACCATTCCAGGGAAGCTATAAACAAGAGAATAAAAACTGAACGAGAAGCCGCTCCACCACAGTTCTCTTCATGGAGAGACCGTCCTTCTTACTACCAGAAAAATGAAAAAAAACGATTTCGCTTTGGGAAACCTGGAGTTCGTGGATATGGTCTTTTTACTATCAAACCCATTTGAAGAGGGGAGATGGTGATAGAATATCGGGGCGAAATAATAAGAAGTAGTGTTGCCAATTTAAGAGAAAGGCAATATGAATCAGAGGGTAAACATTCAACGTATTTCTTTGCAATCAAAAAAGAAACTGTGATTGATGCCACAAAGAAGGGAAATGTAGCACGTCTGATCAGTCATTCGTGCGCACCCAATTGTTTTTCAAGGATATTGCCGAATGCCTGCGTCTTTAGAGAAGGACACAACCTTACGAATCTCTCATGACTATTAGTCATAAATTTAATAAAACAAAGAAGGTTTAATAATAAAATTAATAAAGTTACTTTATAATAAAAAATTAAAAATAATTAAAAATAAAAAATAAAAATAAAAATTATAAAGTTACTTAATAACAAATAAAAGTATCCTATTAAAGGTTGGGCAAGACATTTAAAGTTTGGTGAGGATAGTTATATTATATATTAATTTAATTAATTAAATAATTTTAATTAATTAGATTGATAAATTTAAAAAAAATACAAGATGAAGAAATTATTCTCCATAAAACTTTGTGGACAGAGTTCTAAAGGAAGAGCCAATTCATAACAAATAAATAAATAAAAGATGATATATTTAAATTGTGACGAAAACAAATGAAGAAAACTGTGCGTGATTGAACTGAAGACAAGTGTCAACTATAAGCTTTGAGGACAAAGCTTTTGAAGGAAGGGGCAATGTTATGAATATAATTCATAACGAATATAATAAATATAATTATTAAATAGTCAATTAAGGATTATGTAAGTAGTCATTAAGTTAGTGAATGGGCATGTCTAAGAGACATGCCCATTCATGAAAGGCCACCTGCGTAGGTATATAAGCAGGGCCTCATTGTAACATTTTATCATCTTTTATACATTTATATATAATATATTATTATTACAATACCTCTTGTGTATTTTACGATTAAGTCAACAAGCCTACAGCTTTGTTGCTCCAACGCCCATGAAGGGGGAACACCACCAAAATAGGCTAGGCATCAAACAAAGTCAAATGTTGAGTGTCCACATGAAATGTGTCCTCAAAGAAAACATGCATACAACCACTCTATGTGTGAGTTCCAAGGTATCCAACTCTAATGAACATGCATGATACCAAGTTGATGGAGTGCTCCACAAGAAAAGATGTGGTAAAAACCCTTAAAAAAGTAGATAATCTTCCCACAAATGCACCCAACCCAAGACGGTATGCCCTAGAGAAGTAAGCGAACCTCTCTAAGAAGCCCATAAAGTATTGCATGTCTTGAAAATCATGCCTAAGAGATGGGGCACACAACTAGAAAGTTCCTACCTAGTCCAAATAACCACCTCATGTGTGAAAAGGAAGCATATAAAATAGGGTGCCCAAGCTATTAGCCCTTATTTGGATAAATTAGATTAGACTATCATTGAATAGTTAAATCAACCTCAACATATGTGTGTAAAGCTTATTGCTCAAATTATTCACCAACAAATTTAGTCACCATAAACATTGGCACCAATGAGGGGTTCACTTGAACAAAGCGTTGTACCGTGTAACTAAAAGTTGTTCTCCCAAACAAAACTCCTCCATGATAAGAACAGAACAAAATTCCAATCTCCTATCCATCATCATCTAGCATATTACTGCACAATCTAACAAGGGTCCTAGGAGGGGTTCTAAAGGGCCAACTACTAGACCAAGTGGCAACAATGGGACAAGGACCCACTATCACCTCAGTCGATGTCCCATGCTCTTTACGGACTTCCACCAATGGGAGGAGTCCCGGTATAAGGAAATCACTACGAATGATGAATCAATGATAGGATAGGTAGTGATTTCCTAAGGTCCATTCACAAGAGAGACTCAAATATTGGAGCTTGCTTGCTTTAGAAGAAAGGTGAATGACTCTAAGAAAGGCTCAAGGGAGGCTTAGACTCGGGGATTAGGGGTATTCCTTAATGAGGGATGCCCTAGACGTAAGACTCCCTTTTCGAAACAAAGTTTCCAAGTGGCCATGTGGGATAAGTAATGATCGAGATATGGAACCACAAGGAAGCCCCGGGGCAACCAAGCAAGACTTAGGGTTTTAGGTGAATCTTCAAACAAAGAGCCTAGGTCAAGCAAGGGTGAACAAGGGATCAGTGATAAATGAACTTCTTTCGAGTTTTCAAGCATAGGAGATCCCTTAGAATGTCGCTAACCTAGAAGAACCTAAATCAAAACAATTTTGGAGCTAGGGCTTGGTGTTTCTCACAAATTGACCGAGGGATTGGCTTCAAACTTGGAGGTCTAGTGGGAGACACCCCAACATAGTTCCTTGCCAACTTGCTCTCCACATTGATGGCTCAAACAGAATTCGTTGGATGCCCTAGCTAATTCATCTAGGGTTAGGGCATAAAAGTTTTAAGAAAGGGAAAAAATTAGGGTGATCATTAAAGATTCATACCAGTGCCTAGCCAATTGTGGAGAATGGAGTCAAAGTGATTTTGATTTAGGAATTCCGCTCTTTCAAGGGGCCTAGTTGCAACTTTGCATGCCTTAGAAAAGTAGCTACAAGCTCACAACAAGGATTTATACTTCGCCTTGTCAATTAATGGAGTTTCAAGGTGTAAAGAGTTAACCCACCCCTAGGAATCATTTGATCTTCTTGCCAAGATGAAAAACATATGCAATGAGCCAAGATTACCAAGTGTTTAAGAATTTCGCATCACAATGAGGGCACAAAAATAACCATAGCAGTAACATTCCATACATTAGACAATAAGCATGTAAAATTTCGAATGATAAGAATACTTCCAAGGCAAGAAGATTATATCCATCCATTAGCATTGCAAGAATGAAGCTCCAAGATAAGAAAGCATGTATCCAAACATCAAAATGCATCAATTAATCTCCAATTCATCCATCAATAGCACGCCTGAAATCTTTTTCTCCAAAGAGATCCAAATCCAAGTGATGATGAGGAATGAAATAAAACCTCTCATCAATATATATGATCCTCTAAAGGATTTGAAATGCCTAATTAGGCCTAATGATGCCCCTAATAATAAAATATTGTACAAATAACAACCTTTTGGTGACAAGCCCACTAAATAGCTCCATAATATGAAAAATAAGCCTCTCAAGAGGGTTGAAATGATATTCAAGAAGCTAGGAGGGTCGTTGGGAGGCCAAATGGAGTCCAACATGTGCCAAAATGAATAAAAGGGCTCCAAAAATAGTGATGAAGGGGATAGCCACTTGATCCCCAAGAAAATGGCTTGGGTGCCCCAAGTTGTTGTGGGGACACAAAATCATCCTCATGGGTCTCCAACTGAATCGAACAAGCATGTATCCCATTTGCAAGGGCTAGAACAATGATGCAAGCCCACCCTTTGTCTCTCATGGTGAGACACAACCCCATATGTTCCCTAGATCAACTGCCAAGTGTGTGGTGCAAGTGTAGTCGATTGAGCAAGGTGGTCCAGGTGCATCATCATCATCAAATAAGTGGAACACAAGCGAGCAATGTGTGGTGTTGAAAGATCCTATGGCATGGCTATCAGCTCTCTGCTATAGTAGAGGCCCATGGCTCTCAACACACACCCTATAAGTGCCAATATTTCCCTTTGGAGGGCTTTGGCCCCATATAGAGACACCAAACCCCAAGATAAAGACCCACTTGCAATCCTGCATAAGATCTAATGTGTCTCCTCACCTTCTAGTACAACAAATCATTAGTGTAATTGAGCAAATTAGCTTACAAGTCATGGAACCAAGTGGGCACTTCATAGTGGCATGCCCTTCCATAGTGGGATTTAGAGTGTACAGATGTCTCCAAGTTCAAGGAGGAGATTAATCAAGGACCCTATTAAGTGGTTTCAACTTTCAACCTTTAAGGGGGTGACAGGTCCATCCATCATATGGTAGGTGTCATGTGATATAATGATAGAATGGAGTGGGGCATCAGGGAAGGCTCCAAGCCACATGCCATGGTACAAGGGTAGTTATGACAAGGGAGACTCGCACTTGGGTGTATAGATGTAGGAGGGAGCAATCGTGGTACATTCATTACCCCAACCTTTGTTTTTATAGACTTCTTCATATGCCTTTTATTGATTTTTCTTTTATAACTGCTTGAGGCTCCAAGGAATGAGAGCATGATGCATAAGATATAGCAATGATTACCCCCTTAAGGTTGGGTAGTTCATCGCCTAGCAGGAGTTGGGACAGTCATGGGTTCCTTTATGATGCAGGGGCTAATATGATGGGCCATAAGAACCAGGATAATGGCCATGATGATAGGGGTAGAGCTCATGATGGCTTTTACCAAGTGCTGTATGTACCAACCATCTTTTGCATTTTAAGGTACATTTCCTTTTGAGAGTGGCCAAATTATGATTTTTACTTCCTTTTTAGTTGCATCAACCTCTGAGGCATCGTTCCAAGCCCAACCCATTGTGGACAAGGACTGGGGGTGGCTTACTCCTTGTGGACCCAATGGACAAATGTGGACTCGGATGGGAAATATGTCGAAAGAGGATATCATAAGCAGAGGGGAGTGATGTGTATGGTGTCAGGAAGCAAGACCATGCAACCAAAATCGGGGATTCCCATGTAGTGCCATTCCTAAAGCTAGTAGCCAATAAAAGAGATCCCACGGGACTAGGATACAAGGTTCACCACCAAGTTGGACAAGGGGACAATAGTACAAACCAAGCCCATTCTTTCCGTTGAATCCCCCCATTAATGCATGTTCAGAGGTGTCCATGACAAGTAAGCAAAAATACCCAACTACATAATGAAAACTATACCTTCGGGGTTGGAAGGCCCCCCTTCAAACATACGATCATGACAGATGGGTGAGGGCACATAATGGCTTTCCCAGGTGGCAAAGATGGTGGCACATCGAGCCATCTGGGGGCTGCAAGGGGTTGTTGGCTACCAGCTGAAGACAATCCATGAGAAAAAATTCTCCTACGAGTGTCACCCACAGGTGGTGGGTACCAAGGCCCATGTTGGTTAGGGTAGGGGGGAGGGTTGGAACAATCATCCCTTTAAGATGAGCATATATACCAAACTACCATAACCACAATGAGATAGTATGCTCAACATCCATCAATAGTGCAACAAAGGTGTGATCAACAAGGAAAGCACATGTGAGAAGACCACCAAGCAATAAGCATAATCACCATCCAACTAAGGAGAAGTGAGACTTCCCTAACCAAATATTTCAATCAAATGACATAATGCCATGAAATGAAGGGGCTTTGTGATGATGAATACGTCCATGTTGATCCAAAAGTTCCAAGATAAGATAAGATAATGTATTAATGTCCAATGAATGACCACAAAAGTAGTTTAATGGAACCATGTTAGGCACAATGATGTCATTACAGGGAGGAAGCACTAAAGTTGCTCCTATTTAAGACAAAAATTAGGTGGTGAAAGAGCATTATAATCTAAAATCCTAGAAGGCCAACTCCAAAGGATCCAAAGGAAAACTAAGAGAAAGATGTATAAGAAGAGTGGTTAATTACCCTTTCGTACCAGTTGTAAGAAGCAATCTTAAACGACTAGAGCTCTCTCTCCTGACATCTGAAGCTAAATGGAGAAAACTCAACATAGATGTTTGGCTAGAAGAGTACCAAGAAGAGGAACTCGAATGAATATTGCGTCGTTGTATAAAAGGAAGGGCTTGTCACTGAGGTCTAGAAGATCCCCACTAATGACTGTAGTGTCAATTGGAATCATATATGGTTTGGTGGTACGCTGCTATTGTCTCATGGAGATGGGAATAGAGTCTCATGTCCTCACTGATTTGGAATCGAGTAGTCTTTAGTGCGACTTTTTGAAGGCTTTTACGGTGTAATTTCTCTAAATTCCGGCAGGAATTTATTGAAAAGAGAAGTTTGATTCCTAACTTTGCACAATCGAAGTGCCCTAGAGGTTTTTGAGGGTGCTGAATCCATATATAGAGTCAAAAAACCAGTTTGAATAACAAAAACCAAGATTTTACCTCAAAAAATTTCACCGAATTCCGGCACCTGAAACTTCAAAAAGTCGCACTAAAGACAACTCCATTTGGAATCATCTATCTACATCTATTGTTTGGTGCCCTAATTCAAGAGTACTACAAAAAATAATCTACCAAGGAGAAGTTGATCTCTAGAGTGGTTGTGGCTAAAGGATGGAAGCACAGAGACGAATATTTTCTTACTTGTATAAGGCCAAGCATATTTTGTCGAGGTACCTAAAGAATCAACCAAGTGCTTGTATCTCATGGAAGAGACAATGGAACTATCCTTGAATCTCGTAATAAACTAGTGTTAGAAAAACGGAAAGGCAGAAATATTTTCTTATGTTGATTGAACTCGAAAAAGTTGCAGATTGAACTCGATGAGTGAGAGTGTCAAATGAAGTCGATTTGTTGCCTTTATATAGGTGTTTCTACCCCTCAGTTTAGGATGACTTGTCTTTATTTGATGCTGACTTGGTGGAGGAGGTCTAGAAGACTTAAATTACAAAATAAATTTCTATCTTGACAAAAGCAACCCCAGAAGGGTCTTTTACATTATGACATGGAGAAGGACACTTGGCATAAACCCTAAAATTCTTCAATGGAGACTTTGACCTAAAAACAATTGACCCAAGCATGAAACACGTGCTTTAATAAGTCAATTTCTTCAATAATATAAGTTCCTTTTCTTTTCTTTTGACAAATACATTTCATAAGGACTCAAATCTAATTATGAAGACCGACACTAGTTACATTCTTTAACACTCCCTCTTAACGAGGGAGGTATTCATCATTACATATATATAAACGTACATGGAAGATCTCAAAATGAATTACGTAGAGTTACACTCAGTGTTACGGACTAGATACCTGACCAGGGTATTCTATCTGGGTGGGACTAAAGGGACTCAAGCTTTAGCCAACTCTAGGTACCATCAGGCTTTTAAGCTCTACCACCAACCCAGGGATCTAGATGTGTATCCAAGGTCGGAGCCCCATGACCAACACCACCCTCCCTCTTTGAGATCTAGACATCAACACAAAGGCCGACTAGATGTCCTCCCAAGCATCTTGCCATTAGATGCTTCAACTCTCCCTAATAATCTAAATCAAATATATCCATTTGTCCAAGTATGCTTCCCAAGTGTTCATTCTTCTTATGGAGAGATTTACCTGTACAAACACAACCGCAATCAGAAATAGACTTTCAAATATATATATGAATAAACACAAACCTTCAGGGTTCTTAATCATCCTGATGTTGCTTTCATCATCAAGTTATCCATATATAATTTGTAGAAGCTTTCTTCTTCTTTGATTTCTTTAGTAGCACCAAATTCATCCTCGGATCTTCTCAAGTCTTTTTGTTTGCAACTTCATGAACATTTATCTACGTTGCACGGGTTCCCGCACCCGGGGGTGGGGTTCCCGAACCCGCACCAGGTTCCTGCACCCAAGTACCGGATTCGGGTACGGGTTCTTCTCAGAAGAACCGGGTTCTTCAAAAAAAAAATTCGGGTTTTTGGGTTCTTTTGGTATGAAGAACCCATCGTTTGGGTACTTAGAACCCGAATTTCGAGTTCTTCAGGGTTCTTCATGAACAATTTTTTCAAATATATAAATTTTTTTAAATGATTAAAAATTAAAAAATTTATTTAAATTTTAATAAATACCTTGTTGATTCTGTAAGCAGTTAGCGTTAATGCCTTGGAATAGGTTGGAAAACAGTTTGTTTATATGCTGATCTTTCAGAGCATATTTAATATTTATCTCATGATCACTACTGTACGTTCATTTGTTCTTCTTCATTGTCATGCAGTATCTTGCACTAAATTTTTTATGCGGGGATATAGTTGGAAGGTACAGTCCTGGATAGAGCTTCATTTCCCAGCCATGTCAAAAGGCAACTTGCACATGCCCTTTTAATGAGAATCATACCTTCTATTATTTAAGAACAGACATCAGGTTGCCTGATTGCTGATTCACTACTATTTAGTATATGTCTTTATTGACACACTATACTTGAACAATATATGTTAGAAACATCAACACTTTTATGGTTAATAATAAATATGTGGTATAGATCAACACCTTTATGGTCAATATAGAGTTCTCTTAGGCTCTTAGAAGCATATTGCATCAAGGATCTGTACACATAAATTCCCTAATAAAGAGATCACTCTGATAGATAAGATTAATTGTGTGCCATTGTCTTAAGATATAATTGAACGCTATCTATTAATGCAAAACGAGACTATCTCTGTCACTCATAAGATATGCATTAACTGTTTATTAAAGGGGTTCCTGTGGATATATGTTGCCCAAAATTGAGTAGAATTACATGGCAGCAATGAGATCCTCTTGGCGCTTCCCAGTCTTTCTTGTATGGTGCAAATGTTCTTGCATGGTGGGTCTTATTATCATAACAGTTTCTTCCACCTTGATTTGATTTTTCATAGATGTCTGGTAATTTTTGGTTGAACAAAGATTGGCGTGCAGTTTTCCTAGGGATGAGAACAAGATTGTGGCTTAGTTACCAAATTCAGCCAACTAAGGACTGAAAATTTGAAATATGATTCAGTTTGTCAAATTATTACGCGCAATTTGGTTTTCTTGGCATTTGTGAAAAATTTGGAGGCAAGAAAAATGATGATATAAATTTAGTAATCATCCATTTAATTTGATATATGTTGTTTCAAATCTACATGTGATGTAATCTGTTAATAATCCGGTTTTGGGGCAGGTTACTTCCTTAATGATTCTGTGATCAGAGTTCATATCAACAATGAGAAACAATAAATGAAACAAATTTTAATTTTGAAATTTCAATGGCAAATGTCACATGTGAATGTTGAAACTTGAATGTTCATTGTTGATTCTTGAATGATGTGCATGTTTAAATCTTTAAAGTTTATAATTTATTAGTGTCATTAAATTTATAATTTATAAAATATAGTATTATATATGATATATAAATTATAATTTATAATTTATAATATATATTAATATAAAAATACCCAGACGAACCCACGCACCCTGTTTCAAAAAATGTCGTCCCCGTCCCCGTCCCCGTCCCCGTCCCCGCACCCATGTTTCCTGGCAACATAGACATTTATCGATAGTACTTTTGCTTATTTCAAATTATTCACTGTCATAATATGCCCTCCCTCTCAACTGGGAAGATATGCCCTTCTATCCAGGCTCCCTCTCAACAAAGGGAGATCAACCACTTCCTTCTTCTATAACATCGGAGAGCCTTTCATGGCTCCATTCCTTCTTATGGCATCAAGGTCATATTTACTTATGAACATCTTCAACATCTTGAAGATAATGTACCTACAAATATTAAACAACAAGTACAACCAAATACAAACATATAAAAGCATGAAGTTAACTATACCAAAATCATGTTACTATAATGCAAGCTTTTAGACTTTACATATCAAATGCCTAAACTTAGGTTTATAATCAACAAAAGTCACATACTCATCTTTTTGTTAGGGTTTTCTCACAAACCCTAGACTACATCATCAAGACTTAAAGCAACTCAATCAAGATATGAGGCTCATTATATCTAGGGCCTCAATAATACTTTCAAAGATATATGACAGACTTTACTATGATTTACTGCAAACCCTAAACTCCATCTTCAAGACACAAAGCCTTAGATATCAGCAATTCAATCAAATAACAATTCTAATATGCATCTAAGGTTTCAACAATTTTCAAAGTTTACATGTTAGACCCTACTAGGGTTTGTTGCAAACCCTAGATTTTATCAAAATTAATTCATATCGGAAAACAATATCATCATATCCTAGAATATCAATCTCTACTAGGGTTTTACAGACCACCCTAGATTTTACAAACTAAAATATTAGTATCAATAATTAGGTTAGCATACTCGCATATATATATCTAGGATGCATTTCACATCAATGTCTACTAGGTAAACACAAGACACAAACATTAATACATCAAAGTTAGATACACAACAATTTTCTCCAAGTTAGGGTTTCGATCGGACCAATATACAATCAGGGTTTCATTCCTAGGATCTTACTATAGATATTACAAGGTTTTTGTTCACAAATCCTAATTCACCAAACCCTAAATATCTAGGGTTTTAATACATAACTTAGACATTAACAACAAACCCTAAAGGACTAGGGTTTTTATCATAACAATATCTATCAAAAGAATTGGAATTCTAGACTTCATCAACAACCTTAAGTAGACTAGGGTTTCATAACCAATATACCCTTAGCAACAAGAGGCTAGCGTTTTGTAGTGAACCCTAAAGGTTAGGGTTACAAAAGAACAATCAAATATTATCATAAGGGTAGATTCAATCTAATGATTAATCACACTAACAAGAATCTTTGTGATTCAAAACCCTAGACATAACAATATCAATAATGTAAAGCAGAATTTAAAAGAAGAATGATCATACCTTTTACATGAAGAGAACTTTATAACAAGGCTTATATTCTAAGACATGCCTTTAAGTTGTTCCTTAAAAAACCTTGTACGACATCAATTCTTGAAGGATCGAACTTCTTCCATGCTTCAAGTCTATTGTTTGAAGTCTCCTCCATAACGTTTGTGTATTCTATAGTCTTTCCTAACCAAGGAAAATATAAAGAAAAAGGTTATTAGCATATAATACAAATAAGTCTTGATGTGAGGAGGAAACCAAACATGAAAAGATGAAACAAGGAACAAGATACTTATCTTTAGAAAAATGGCAAAGGCTCTGTTTTAATCCAATCTTTCAGAGGGATACCTACAACTTATAAAAATAATTTGAAAATGTTCTAACAAGACATGTTAGACCTACAAACTCTAGAAAAAGAAACATAAAGGAAAAAAATACACGACTAAGAAGGATATGTAAGATAGGACTTAGTAGTATATGTCCTTGACTTCTAATTGCTCGGCCTTATTCTTCTTCAGTGGAGCTTCATCGACAATATTTGCTTGATCCTATCTCTCTTCTTATTCCTTGCATTCTCAAGGCATTGACTTTTCTAATGACCCATCTTATGGCACTTGTAGCATTTAATCTTTGATAGGTCAACTTTCTTCTTTGGTCCTTTAAACTTCTTGAAGGTTCCCTTCCTCTTGTGATGATCAGAATATGCATTGGAGGTGTTTTCTTCTTCATCCTCCTTGTTTACTAATGATATTCGGGCTTATTCTTGACTGCATGCATTCCACATATGTTCAAATGTTGGAGTATCCTTCCGACTATTGATTCTTGACGCAAAAGCACTCCAAGATTTTAGTAGTCCTAGAAGAGAAGTAATTAAGAGCTCTTTTTCTAGTATGATTTCATCTATTGCTTGGAGTTCATCTCTTATTCTAGAGATTCTTACAAAATATGATGAAATGTATCATCCTTCGTCATCTTTATAGTTCATAGTTCCTTGAGGCTTGCTATTTGACCAATGTCCTTGATTGTGAATAATTTGAGCGGAATCTATGTTCGAATTTCGAAATGTATAGAATTAAGTTGTCCTTTACTCCATCCACTATTAGATTCATAGTTACAATTTCAGATTCTCTAAACTTCTCTCTCAGCTTCATTTGTTGGTTTTTTGACTTTCCCTTGAACAAGATTCAATACTTTGTGCTTTTCGGGGATAAGGTCTATCCTCTTTTTCCATGCCCTGTAGTTGGAGGCTACTTCTAGTTTGTTCTCTATCTTGAATGAGTTTGTCATATTGATATCTGCTATTCCTTGTGACCGAACCTTGAAACTCTTTATTCTCCTTTTAATAGATCATTCAGATGCCTTTTTCTTCTTTCTTTCACCTTAAGCTTTAATACCATTTTAGAAAAACGAAAAGGCAAAAAGATTTTCTTATGTTGATAATTACTTGTGATATATTATGTTCTTATTAACTTCTTTATGTTCTTTCTTTATATTCTTCTCATCAAGCAATCATCAAAGCAAAAGCATGAAGATCAAGGACACCAGAAGTAGGCACTCAACCAAGGCTAAAAACCCTATATAAGGGTAAAACCCAATCAAAAACTCTTCCTCCAATAGATTCAAAATGAGATAGACCAAGACCTTAGACCAACAGACCTTCCTCCTCCACCAAGTCAGCCTTTTGTTGTCACTGCTACAACACCCTCCAAAATTTTGGCCTGCATCCAAATTTCAGAGCCTAATTTGACTTTGCATGCTATCGTCGCCAAATATTAAGAGCCATCGCATGTGTTTTCTCTAAATATTTTTTTCCCGTTTGTGAGAAGATTAAAGTGTCGTCTTCTAGCATGATAAGTGTCGCACATTGTACACAAGCTAGTTTTGGTATGTTTAGGGGGTAATTTTTGTGCAAATGAGTTGTTCTTATTATGTAAATATCTATCGCACTCATTTCCGAAGTTTTAATCACTGTCGCACAAGTGTCATCCTGATCATCGTTATCTTTGGTGTTGCACTTGGTATCAAGCATCGCAAAGTTGTCGCATTGAGGAAAGTATGTTATCCATGTGTTCTGAGTGTTCCTTGTTGTGTCGTCAAGTAATCTAAGCGTGTGATCATGTTCAAGCCTTGTTTTTGCTCAAATCTCATCTCATTGATCCAACACTTAGTCAAAACTAAGAAAACTCACCTACCGGGCCACTCAGTCTCTTTCAGCCAACCTGAGCTACGCAAACTCAGCCCTCAAGCAGCAACCTTGTCTCTTGGCACTGAGTAGTTTTTGCCTCCTACAACTGTGCACTGCGCAAACTTTCCCTCCAGCCAAGCCTGAACTGCGCAATTGCGCAATCACCTGGCCTTCCTATCCTTCCAACAGTGGGCAAACTCAGTGCTCAAGCCCTTAGCCTGGCTTCTTGAATCCCTCAATTGCGTAGTTGTCAAGTAGTTTAAACTACGCATTGCGCAGCCTCAAGGCTCAGTGCTAACCCTTGACTGCTCGAGTTGCGCAAATCCGCAGTCCCTAAGCCTCTCTCTCAGCCTGCCACTCAATTCCAACTAAGTTAGTGGATCATCATGCAACATCTTAGACTAAAGGTTTATCAGACTGATGTCGTCTTGTCATGAGTGAAATGCAGGCGCAGGTACTTTATCATGCTATGACAAGATGATAAAGAAGGATATGGAGAAGGAGACAATGCTAAAAGACCCTGTAGCTGCAAGTACAAGTGATCAATTGGAAGGAAGCATAGGGACATCAGATTGTGACAACAACTTGAGATCGAGACAACATTGGAGACTCCTCATCTCTAAGCCATATGGAGGTGGAAGGAGGGACCATGTTCTATCTTCGTGAAGATACAAAGGAGCAGCAAAGAATGGCTTGACATTTCCATTTCATCATACAATCCATGTCATCAATGTCATGTCATGAGTCATCATGTGCCACATCATTTTGTGGATTATGTAAATTCTTATTCGAAAATGTATTGTGAAGTGGAAGTCCAAAGGACATGTACAAAATGTAAAGAGTCATGAAAGAGTTGAAAAGTCATAAGGAAGTCAAACAATCATTAGGATAGTCCATTAGTCACAAGGGAGGTGAAGGATCACCCCATTTGTTATATATACACCCTCACTGTACAAGCAAAAGACTTTTCACCTTGGCTTCTCCCATAAGGTATCAGAGAGACAAGTTAGAACTTTTAGGGAGCAAGCAGTGGCTTCGACGCTCTACTATTGGAGCAAGTGTTGTTCATTGTATTCATGCATCTTGGGATTATGAATATTTGAAGCCTGATGGCCAGCATGGTTTTCATGCATGGATTATGAATATTTGTAAGATTGTTCTATAAATGTTTATGATTCATGTTTGCTTTCACCTGTACTAAAGTAGTTGAACTATTTCGGTTATTTTAGTGCTTATCATATTCAGAATGTGTTGTAGTGGTTGTAATGATCGTTGCATCTTTGTAGACTATTTCGTTGGGCGAATATTTCTTGTTTGTGTGCGTCTCTGTTAGGGTGGTACTATTACCTCTCTCTTAGAGGCTCACTTTCTTTCCCCTTTGCAGTAGAAGAACCTTGATGGACCTGCAACTGAACATGCACTAGGCACACTTGCTTGATTTTCTAAGACACATGTGATTCTCTCTCTTGCTAAGAGCTAAAGCCAAGGGCAAATCTTTAACTAGACAGCAACTGGGCCATATTCCGAATGGGGGCTCCTACACTAATTGGTGCGAGGTCTAATTGGGACCGCATATCAAGAAGACCCCTTTGAATGTTGGCAAGTCCAGCACTGTCAACACCTCCAAAATGATTTAGTAGTCTCTACTTGTCCAACAGCTTCAACCCAGCAACAATCCACATATTCGACTTCCTAGCTATAGAACTTCAACCCCTAACAACAAAACTTCGGCCCAACAACAGAACTGCAGTGTCGGCCCTCCAGCAACTTCAATTCCTTCACACGTGTGAGATAAAAAGAGAGAAAATTTCGATTTCCTTAAGGAGATAATGTCCTCCTTTGCTAGCCCTTTCCTCTTCTGCCCTTGAAATTCACACTATTTTTGGCCCCAGAAGTTGCAGATCAAACTTGATGAGGTGAGAGTGTCAAATGAAGTCCAGTTGTTGCCTTTATATATGTGTTTTTGCCCTTCAATTTAAGCCGACTTGTCCTTCTTTGAGGTTGACTTGGTGGAGTTGGCCTAGAAGACTTAACTTACAAAAATAAATTTATTTTTTGACAAATGAAGCCCAAGAAGGGTCTTTTACATTATGACATGGATAAGGACACTTGACATAAACCCTAGAAGTCTTCAATGGAGCCTTTGACCTAAAAAAAATTGACCCAAGCATGAAACCCATGCTTTAATAAGCCAATTTCTTTAATAATAAAATTTCCTTTTCTTTTCTTTTGACAAATACATTACATAACGACTCCAATATAGTTATGAAGATCGACACTAGTTACATTCTTCAACAACTACGAAACGAAAGATGAAGTGCTCCTCAATGTCTACCTCATGGTGACAAAAACAACTGGTAGATCTTGTCTGAGCAGCTAATCTGGTGGTCAATCTCGATACGTAATCTATGAGACCAAACTCTAAACTTACCCAAGGGTATCTAAAGAGTGTGCCTCCTGTGATGAGGTGTATAATGGGGTTGAATAATAAGTTCAATTTTAAGAGACATGAAGTGCATCAAATCTACATCAATGTGATTAAAATCACAAGGTGGAAACACATACAATATAAGTTGTACCACTCCCGAAGCAATGAGCATATGTCTAAGGAGATCTAGACCTAGTGCATTCAAATGTTTATGGGCCAATGTCAATAGCATCAATTTCAGGAAGCATGTAGTATGTTTACTCTACTTATGATTTCTCTCACGAGACTTGGATCTACTTTTTAAAGACCAAGAATGAGGATTTTATCAAGTTCCAAGAGTTCAAAGCTCTCGCTGAAAACCAAACAAGAAAGAAGATCAAAATCCTAAGAAAGGACAATGGAAGTGAGTATACCTACGAGAATATCAAGGGTTTCTGCAAGGAAGCACGAATCAGGCTAACTTTCTTTATAAACCCCAGCAAAATGTGGTTGCAAGCAGAAGAATCAATATATCATAGGGGTTGCTAAGGCCATCATTCATGACTAGGACTTGTCGATATTTCATTGAACAAAGCATGCAAAATAGCAATCTACATCCACAAGTGTCCTAGAAAGATCTTGAAGGACAAGACACCAAAGGAGGCATTCATTGGTGTGAAGCTAGAAGTGACCACTGGTGTGAAGCTAGAAGTGACTGAAGCGAACAAAGTTCCTTCTCAAGCTTAAATACTCCAGAACACTTGGAATACAAAGATATCCATGAGGATACAAATATTATATTATAAAAGATATGAGATAGATAGACAGATGATAAAATGTTACAATGAGGCCCTGCTTATATACCTACGCAGGTGACCTTTCATGGCTGGGCATGTCTCTTAGACATGCCCTTTCACTAACTGAATGACTACTTACATAATCCTTAATTGACTATTTAATAATTATATTTGTTATATTCGTTATGAATTATATTCATAACATTGCCCCTTCCTTCAAAAGCTTTGTCCTCAAAGTTTATAGTTAACACTTTTCTGCAGTTCAATCACGCACTGTTTTCTTCATTTGCTTTCGTCACAATTTAATATATCAAATTTTATTTATTTATTTGTTATGAATTGGCCCTTCCTTCATAACTTTGTCCTCAAAGTTTTATGGATAATAATTTCTTCATCTTGTATTTGTTAAAATACTATAATTTTCAGGAAATCTTCCTTCTTTCCTTTCCAAATTGGATTTAATTTCCTTTTCATCAATGATTGATTTCATTTTGTCTGTTGAATTGAGTTTTTAGGGTTTTTAAAGTAACCCTTCTTAACTTTCTCTTCTTCTTTTTAATGAGGTTATTATTCCTTCAATTTTTATTGTTTTTAATAATTTAATTAATTAAATAATTTTAATTAATTAATTAATTATATATATATATATATATATATATATATATATATATATATATTCATTCTTTTAACAATTGATTTTTTTAAAACTATTTTTTTTGTTGAAAGGTTGCAACCCTAGTGAAACGTGGCTATTCACATATATTCACCTATAAAATATATATCCACTTATGTGTATTTGACTCGGTTAATGTTCTCCACGTAAAAGTAAACTTACCATTCACACAGAGAATTTTTATTCCTTTACTTCTTATTTTACCTTGCAAATACCATGGGCTTCCAAAACCACGATCTTGTAAACCACTAAAAGAATAATCAAAATAACCTTACCTACTCTTCCTTATTTCTTTTTCCTTTTTAATTTTAAATTGTCTTGGTATGTACGTATATGTACTTCTTTATATATATCTCTTCTTCTTTTTTTCTTTTTTTTCTTTTGGAACTATTTTCTTTTAAATCTTTTTTTTTCCTTTGAATTTATTTCCCCCTTTATGTTAACTTTCCTTCTCTCTTTTATTTTTTTTATTAATATATATATAATTTAATATATTTCTTCCTTTTTTTCAATTTTTTATTATGGGCAAAGGCCTCTGACAAACTTAGCAATGGAGAAACTCCAAAATTTGTAGCGAATGCTTCAGTCACGACGGCAACAAGGTTGACGATTTTTATGGTCAAATACCTGGATCGAAGAGCGTGGCTCTATGCAGCGCTTAAGCGGCCGAATGCTTGAACTCCTCTGATACCAAATGAAGCGAACAAAGTTCCTTCTCAAGCTTAAATACTCCAGAACACTTGGAATACAAAAATATCCATGAGAATACAAACATCATATTATAAAAAATATGAGATAGGTAGATAGATGATGAAATGTTACAATGAGGCCCTGCTTATATACCTACGCAAGTGACCTTTCATGACTAGGCATGTCTCTTAGACATGCCCTTTCACTAACTTAATGGCTACTTACATAATCCTTAATTGACTATTTAATAATTATGTTTGTTATATTCGTTATGAATTATATTCATACTAGTGACTCATTTCTTTATCTTTAGATGTCTAGTTTATATCCATGTATCGATGCAAAAAGGACCAAGTTGGATCTCGCCGATGAAAAGGATTTATTTATGGGTTACAATGAGAATTGAAAGGCATATATGGTTTGAGGAAGAACTTGAGAATTGAAAGTCCAAAACAACGAAAGATAGCAGTAAGCAAGGATATAAAGTTTGAGGAAGAACTTGCATTTAGGAAGTCACATTGGCCTATTCCAATAATAGGATGAGCAGAAAACTATGAAGATTGAACCAAGGTCACCAGTGACTTCTAGAATAGTAAAACAATCTACAAGTAAAGAGGAGGAGACAGTAACCCAAATACATCAAAATTCAAACAACTTCAGTTCTATCCCTCTGTCATATCCAATGTGCAACAATAAAATGCATATCTCAGATCATTAATACAAGTGCCCTTACTTTGCCTTTGATTTTCCTTGTGAGTTATTCAAGGTCTGCTCAAGAAAGACTCCAAATGTCTGTTTAAGAATGACTTCAATGTCTGCTTAAGAATGACTCCAATGTTGTTAGTTTTTGCAGCATCAGATGTGTTCCAGCCACGAAAATTTGTGGACAGGCTAGAATGCATGAGATCTCCAAAACCCATAAATCATTTCTGGAAATTTCGCCTACAAGTGTCTCAATTAGATTATTAACCAATTTTTAAATATTTCCCAAGTCTAAACTTAGGGAATATGGTTAACTAATCAATATTAATTGAGATAAGGCGAGATGTTCCTAGCCATTGATTATGTTTTAATCTTGGTTGTTGGTGCTCCAACAAAGGATTATAAGAGGAGGTCGATGTAGTGATGAAGAATCACTTGCAGAGTTCGATTTCATTGGCAGATCAATTTCCAGAGTAGCAGCAGTCACTTTTCGGAGAGAGAGTCAGAGAGATCGAAGCAGTGAGAGAGGGGAAGAGATAGTGAGGCTGAAGTAGGCATTCCAGATCCAGCGAGTGCATTTGCAGAGAGGCATAGGAGCCAGAGAGGTTGGCGTTGTGGCAACGCAGTAGTCTCTGGAGGCAAAATCGATTTGTTGTGGAGGAGAGACGTTTTCAGTTCCAGAGGCAAAATCGATTTGCTGTGGAGGAGAGACGTTTTAAGTTCCAAAGGCAAAATCGATTTGTTGTGGAGTAGAGACGTTTTCAGTTCCAGAGGCCAAGTAGGAGTCACAAAGTGTCGAAGAAGCATCTTTCCCGTCAACAGAAGGCAGAACGACTTCATCAGAGATCAGTCTGAGTCTAGACGTCCAGCAGGCTACACAAAGCAACGCAGAGGGTCGAAGGGTCGTATTTTTTAGGGCAAGTCGTGTTGGGAGATTGCCTGTGGGGTGAGGAAAATTTCTCACTAGATTTCTGCCAATATTTTTCTCTGTATGATTGCCAGTATTTCGGCATCCAATTGTACTCAGATTTTCCCAGTGCTGCATAATAATAAAACCCTCAGCTGTTGCACCAGTTTTCCCGAGTTGGGTTTTTCCGGGGACTTTTGTCCAAAAATAATTGTGTTAATTTTATGTGTGCGCGCTAGCATTTCTTCCAGCGTTTATTCTTCCGCAGTTTTAATTGTGTAGATTGCAATGTGATTTATTCAGTTTTTACCGTAGAAAACAGCAAATAAATTGTTAAAATTAAATTAACAATTAGGAGAATAATTTCCAGTTGCTGCAATAGGATTCCAGTTTGGAATTTTCACAAATGACTTCAATGCCTGCTCCAAAACTTCAGCAGATCTGATACTTAAGTCTGCTACAAAGACAGCTCTAAAAGAGCTACTCCAAGATGATGCCTCTGATTTTCTTTAAGCAGTAACTTGATTTTCCACAAGGTGTTCTTGAGGACTGATTCTCCAATCTACTTCAAACAGGCTTGAAACAGCTCAAGATGATCTTCAAAAGGCAACTTCGGATCTGCCCTAACCAGGGCCAAATTCACCTCATTCAGACAAGTCCGAATTCTGCTTTAAATACAGGTCCAAACAGGGCCTCAGTACCAGGTCTGAAAATTTGCTCATAACTGCCCTAAACCGGGCCGAAGCTTTGTCCTCAAAGCAAGGCCAAGTTTAGCCTCAGATCCGTCCAGCATCAAGCTCAGATTTTGCCACAGACAATCTCAAAGCAATTCAAATCTGCCTCAAATTCAATGTCTAAAAGGTCTGATTGGCTTAGCTTTATTGCATTAGGAGAACAGAACAATTTGCCTCAGATCAGGCCTGGAAGCTCAACGAAACACCACCTCAGAAAGCTAAATCGGAGTTAGAGAACTTCTGACTTTCCACCTCGCCTTTAACAGATCTCCAGTGAAGCTCAAGCCTTAGACTTCTCCATTTTGTTTTTGTACCTCAGATCCCACGAATTACCTTTTCATTGTGCTCCATGACTAGGAGCCCTATATTAGGGCCAACCTGAACACATTATAATATTTTCTTATTTGAAAAGCCACGTCTAATTAGGAGCCCACCTGAAGGAATTAGGGCCAACTTGGACAGGAGGCTTAGGCCATTCAAAATTTATTTTTTGTCTTTCATTAAACTTATTTCAAATCAGTCTTGGAAACATGGACTCATGACGATCTGAATTACAATTTTTGACCTTATTTTAGGGCAGGAATTAAGAATCATCGCCATAAACTTTTGGGGCAAAGACAAGTGCTAAAACCATCCATATGGGGCTTCAACCTTCAAAAATCAATCTCTCAAACCAAAAGGACCCACCGGGCGTGCCACCTGTCAAACGAAATGGCGAGACAGGGGCTACCAAACTAGGAGGTCCTTGTACCAAAATTCACTTGATTTGTGCACACAAATCACCAAACAAATGTTGGCCCATTCACCCTTTGACATCAATGACAAATTCATCCAACAGAAACCACCACTGTGGACCTAACAACTTTGACTCTTTCACCAACTCAAGTTTACCCTAATATTCCCCCTTATGAAACTTGAATGCAGATATCTGCATGCTCTCCTCCCCTATCACCTAGGACCACTCCAAGACTTTACTGGAAGGGGTGTGCATGCCTAAGCAGGTCTTACAATTGTATGCCTATATACATTTAATCTATAAGCTTCATATCCAAAGTAATTTGTCTTTTGTTAATGTTGTCCAACACTTATGCTGCCATTCTCTAAGTCTGCACAACTGCTAACACCAGGTGCTCTCCTCACCAAATCTCACTTCTATGGCTGCATATCACCTGGTTGGACCTTAAGGAAACGATCACCTCTTTCTACAGGCTATGATCCATCCCTTGGCTCTGATACCAAACTAAAATTACCAGAGAGAAATATAAATTTACTGATAGAAGATTAAAAACCAGCGGCAAATAACAAATCATAAACACAATGTTTATCCTGGAAAAACCCCAATCCAAGGAAAAAAAAAAGCTAACAGAATATTCTATTAGTCCCCTATCCAAAACCCGACCAAGTGAGCCTTCAGTGTTCACCAATCACCTCCCTGGCTCCTTACAATGAAGTCTTCCCAAGCCTTTTAAAAGCTTCATTACATGCAACCCATGGGCATGAATCCACGGGTAAGAAAAACCATGTGCCCAAAACCACAACTATTTGGCCAAATAACTTTGACTCTTTCACCAAGTCAAGTGTACCCTAACAATCTGAAACTCAGATTCTCCTTTTCATGGATGATAATTGTTTCTTTTCAGGTAAATTATGATGGTGCTTGAGAAGACAGAAGGAAAGATCTGACATCTTCCCTCCTACAGAAATTTTGTCTCTTTTCTATACAGGATGATGAAGACTTGAGATTTAATGTGGACAAATCTGATGCTACCCCAGCAAGATGTTTTGTCAGCTTTATTTGAAAATTAAAGCATAATTGCTTTTAAAGTCGTTGTTCCCACTTTTGTAAAGTTTAACAATTGAAAAATGACAATATATCAGGACTATGGATGAGCCGTTACAGCACTGGGTTATACCAGTTTTCAAGGTTTTAGCCCTCTTTTTGGCAATAGCATCAAGGCAATCAGCATTTTTCCCAATGTAACTTTTTTGGATCACATCGATATAAAAAGTTGAGACTTTTTTCAATGGAAAAGCTACATGTATAAATATATATATCATAATCAACTGTTACAAGTTCCCATATCTTCTGTTTCAACATAATTCAAACTGCAATATTTCAATAAAGAAAACATGGAGTGGAAACTTATTTTCAATATAATTTTCAGGGTAACTTAAGCCTTACCATCCCATTCAAAGAAGAGCTAACTGGAACAGCCAGACAGCATGTCTGGCTTAAATATACATGATTGATTGAATCAATCATATGAATATGGGATGACACTAAGAAAAGCATGCAAAGCTGTTACCAAATTAATATTAAAGAAAGAAGATTTAAACTGAAGTTTAAAATAGCATCAATCAATTTATTAAAATGGTTGTTATCATGGATTTAGCCAAATCTTAGAACAAATTTTATCTTAAAGGAAAATGAAACACTATTTAGGTGCTTGCACAAAAGCACATGATCGAAGAATTCCCATTAAAGAAGGAAGACTTAAGCTGAAATTTAAATAGCACCAATAAATTTATTAAAATGGTACTTGTTATCATGGATTTAGCCAAATCTTCGAGTAAATTTTATCTTACAGGATAATGAAACACTATTTAGGTGCTTGCACAAAAGCACAAGATCAGAAGATGGAGTCCCCCACATCTTACTTCAACCCAATGTGCAGTCTTTGAAAATACAAACCTGCCAAATTTTTAAAACCAACTGCACTATTCCTATCAAAACAATAACATTCCCCATTCATTTATTTGGAATCCCATGACACATTTGGAAAAGAAGCCATCATAAGCATTCACTACTGACCATGGGAGATACATTTTACGCATGAAAATATGATGATTAGCATAAACGAGCCTAAATGTAAATATTGTTCAGATAGAAAGATATATTTTATAAATGTGCACTATTGACCATGGCGGACATATTTCATGCATGACAATATGATGATTAGCATAAACATAAGCCTGAAAGTAAACGTGGTTTGCTTTGGATAGAAAGATATTAGGAAGTTAAAATCACAGTTTCTTTAGGAAAAATGGAGATCACAAAAAAAGGGTATTGAATCACAAGGAGAATGCTGTGTGTATTAATTTCCATATGCATTCATTCCACCCTAGAATTAACCCAAATATATTTTCACTAGGTTCTCTGCTGCTCATCTAGAATCTTCAGTACCTAGTCTTCAATTAACTATCAATATAGACAATCTTTTAATTAAAAAATAGAAGGTAAACAAGCTAGACATGAACATCAAGTTAGATCAAGCAGCCAATGATTCAATATACACTAAAATGTAAATATCAGCTTGTTTGTGTATACTTGACAAAGAAACCATAAGCTTCCACAGAATTAATACCACCATGCTATGACACTTTATTTTTTAATGAACTTTCTAATGCAATCTGATTGCTAAAAATGATGACAAGCAGCATGCCTTAATTTCGTCATATAAACCAATAGTATGGAATGGCATCGATAATAAATATAAAAGAGACAAATGCAAGGAGATAAAATCATCAATGTTTTTCCCATGCACTTCTTCTAAATAGCTCTTTTCAAAACCAATGATACCATATCCATGCATCTACGCAACTGTCCCTACTCACCATTAATAATCTACCTTCAATGCGACGCTTCTTCTCACGATCAAAGTAGATAATCAATCCAACCCCTGTGATGATCAACAGCACCAAACTCATCCAAGTGACAGGCTGCACACAATGCACAAAGGAATGCATTAAATGGCCAAACTTAGGACCAAGCACATCCCTGTGACAGGATGTGGCCATTGCACAAAAGAATATATTAGAGCCACCAAACTTTGTTTTTCTTCTAAGCTAACTGCAAGGAATTTTATTCTGCCTCCTGAGCACGCATACCCACAAAGCTTGGTTTGTAACCAAATCCTATACAACCGAGTTATAATAAGATAAGCCAAGATTGGGATAACTAATTGCCACACATCCTATAGTTGTTGCTCCTGCATTTCTTTGTGAAGGGTTTAAACACTCAGCCACAGGGAGAACAGAACCCCTAACGAATTCCATTTCTCATTGGAACTGTGAATGTTCCCACCTGATAAGCCACCACAGCTGCATAAGCATATTATCGGTAATGTTTTATGGGCTGAAAAATCTTGTTTATGCCAAATCCTTAATATGAGGGCATCTGGATAAAATATGAATGTATATAACCTTGAAAATAAAAGGACTATCCACTTCCATCAGATTAGCAAGGACATTGTCATTTCAGGCAGGAGATGATGGTCACAGGCATGCAACTAACAGCTACAATGAAGATAGCCAAGAAAAGCATGTTTAATAAGATATCCCTATGAGATTAATCCTGAATGCAAGTGATCAAAAATAACATAGGAATCATTTTTCCTTTTGTTTCTAATAGGGCCCCCATGGTACAAAACAATTAATTACTGAAATTTCATTTTATATGTGTATTGTATGTGTATATGATATTGTCTCATAGGAACTGTATGACAATTTTCACAGGAGCAGATTTTAAATAGTAGGTCTACAAGAATCCCTGATTAGAAGTTCCAATCATACTTCCAAGTTCCAACCCTCAACTTCACATTCACACGACCCACCAAGAAAAGGCATATTGTATCTTCAGACTTGAACAATGGCTTTGTATGGGCTACTTTTGGCCGACTCCCTCTAATAGATAAATGTTTCTATGTACTCACTAATAAAATGTCAGTATATTTTCAGCCATGCCCCACACTTAATCTCCTCCAAATAGCATATTTATATGCCTACGGTTATGCAACAACTTCTGTTAAAATTTCACTTAAGCAGAGAGAGGCCACATAAAACTGATAAGGGATGCTAGCAATAGTGAGCCCGATTATCAGAAAGTAAGATATAGACAGTATAGTATCTACTATATAGAGGCCCTGTCCACTCAAACCAAAAGGTATAACCTATCTCATTTTTCAACTAATCCCATAATTAAGACAGATGATGTTTCCAACCTAGAACTGATCTAGCAATGAAACCTTTAAATCAGTAACGTTGCAATAAAGCCCTTAGCTCCCTCAAAGCTGCAACATTGTAGCATCTTTTCATTTTTCTTACATGGAACCAGTCATTAATTTATGTAAGGTGTAGCATATAAGTAAATAACTTATTAAGTGACACTGCACCACATTTTCAGCCGTCTTACTGCTACACATCTTCACTTTGATTGACTAAAGTAACTACTTATAAGCGATATATATTTATAAGCATACACCTATATAATATTCAGTTCAGGAACCTAGAATTATTAAAATGTAAAGTTTCTGCCTATTACGTGCTGCTGGTTCTTCTGCTGGATAAACAACTGCTTCATCAAAAGCAACTACTGCTACTAAGTCAGGGGCTGGGGCTGGTGGGTAACTATCTTGACTCCCTGGATATGGCTTTGGATCTTGACCTGGTAGGACTGGAAGAGATGCTGGTAAAGGCGCAAGCAGGGCTCGACCAATGGGAGAGGCCTTGCCTTATCGGGTTGGGTTAAAGCCTTATCAGATTAGGGACTTATCTGGGTGCGTATCACTAGTTATATATGAGTATCCGGGTGGACTCCAAAGAAGCTGATTTCATAAACAAAGATAAAATCCTTCATATATCAATTAAGAAGTTAAACACCACAATTTTCTATTTTTTAAAAGTTTGATCCATGCACACAGACTAAGAACAAAACCTAACCTTAACATAAAAATTTGAAACAAAACAAACAGAGTGAGTAGAAGATAAACTTACTCCTTCTCGGACTGGCCTGCCTTTGGAAGTGGTCCCACGAGATTCGTTTCCCTTATCTCCATCCTTTGTGGAACCTTGAACTGGTTGTTCTTTTGGAGGTTCTTCAACTTTTGCAGTATCTGTGGCCATATTTCGCCAAGATATTGAGGAAGAAAGTTTTGCATATCCTAATGACGAGTTGATCTGCAAATAGTTATTCCCAAAATAGTATGAAATAGGTCATGGAGTGAGTCAATCTCAAAACTATCTGCTTGAATTCTAGAAGTTGCTAAGTGTGACATCTACTCATTTTCCATAGAGAAAATAATTTATAAGTTATGAGCCAACATTGAAATGTCAGAATGAGATAGTTTCTGTTTCTAAAACCTTTATAGCAAGCTTGAAAAAGGTATACTTGCATACAAATGGTATAGCAGTACAATTATAAAACTCAGAAACTAAGTTTCTGTTTCTGTTTCTAATACCTTTATAGCAAGCTTGAAAAAGGTGTACTTGCGTACAAATGGTATAGCACTACTAATTGATTATAAAACTCAGAAACTGTCAGCAATCAAATAATTGTCTTTATCTGGAAAACTGACTGACTGCGTATTCAAGGACAAATGGCAATAATGTACTGTATATTAGAATTTAAATCCTGCCAGTTTCTGCTGTGAACTTATGATAATCAATTATCAGTACAGAAACAACGAGAAAATTCATTTTCTGTGCAAAGCATTCAAACCAGGACACATGTCACAAAAGCTTGGGACTAAGAAAAAAAAGAAAGAAAGGTTATATCAATGTCCATCATTAGCCAAAATAAGCTAACAAGAGTGTGAAAGTACGCAGTAATCCTCTATTTGTACAGACATAGATGAGACCAGACAAGGTCCTATATTTACCATACACTATCTGTTTGGACCAAAGTATTAAGAACCCAGATGTACTATAGGAGAACCAGCCTATCTGGACCAGCCCAGTGGCTGTTGGCACTGAACTAGCCTCCAAACTGAGACAGCTTGCTCATTGAGTCCCTAACTGGCCAGTTTGGCAAGTTCCCAACGTGAACCAGTCCCTACAGACACACCACCCCCAAAAGGAAAAAACAGAAAAAATAAGGGGAAAAAAATTCACCCACCCTCAAAACATAATTTGCAGTTTCATATAGATGCACCCCCCGCCAAGCTTCCTCTACTCACCTCACACGTATTTCATTAATTGATCGTGAGCATTTGGAGCTTATGGAGCTGTGGTAAAGAAAGTTGATTTGGAGTGAGCTTGGCACTGATTTGGCATTGATTATGGGGCTTAGTCACTCCAATTTGAACCTTCAAGTTTGAAGCTATTTCAAATTAACTTGTTGAAGTTCACAATAAAATTCATCTGGTATTCAATGCATTGGTTGAAGCTCATTGAGTTTCGTTTCTGAAAGGTTAAAAGTTTAAAAAAATAAATAAATAAATAAAAACCCAGTTCATTCTTTCTTCTCCAGCCTTGCATTTCTTCCCATCACATTGCATTCCTCTTCTCTCTGAGCACTCACAAACCAGATGGCAGACATTCCGGTCACAGACACAATGCCAACACTTTCCGATTACCCTCTCCCACAGAGCTGATGTTGAATTACAGCATACAGGCTCTAGGGTTCGACTGCATTGTACAGGAGTGAAGGTGGGGGCTGAATACTTCAACAATGAAAGCTACAGAAATGAAGGTGGAGCCGTAGAGACTAAATACTTCAACTCAACAGCTATAGAAATGAAAGTGGAAGTTACGAGGCTTAAGTCAACATCTTGTTTTTTTTAATTTTGATTTAAATCAAAATTTTCAAAACGTGTATTGAATATTGAAAAAACCCAAACATTCGAAACATACATTACATTTTAAATTTTGAATGAGTGAATAACCGTATTTTTATCTCCTTTAATTTATTTTCTCATCCGTTTAACGAGTATATTGAACTTTACTGCATAAACTTTTAATATTGAAATTTTGTAGTTTCTCAAACTTGAAGTTTAATTTTATTACAAAATTTTTCGTTTACAATTTTTTATCGAACTTCAAGGTTGTCGAACTTGAACTAAGCAACTTAGATTGTAGGCTTGTTGCAGTGAATTTGGCATTCGCAACAGTAGCCTACAACTCATTTACAAGCTTGAGAGGAGTTTATTGATCAGATTATTGTGGCCATTTAATGAATATTTCAAACGCTCATTCTTTTTCTCAAGAAAATGCAGATTTGTGTTAAAAACTTTAGGCTACAAATAACTTAAGATAGGTGCTGCTTGCATTTGCAAATTCTCTTTTGTTTGAGACGATACCATGGCCCACAGAAACAAAGGCCCTGCATGCAGCCATTGTGTGGACTCTGGAGGTTGAGGGGAAAAAATTGTGTACACGTCTTAAAGGCAACTTCATCCAGGTGGATATTGGTGGCCACCCGCCTAATTCCACTTGGACCCCCAAGCACTGTATCCTATCAGTTTCTTATTTTTCAGCACAGTTTTCGATTTCGGCAGTTTTCTAATTTTAACAGTTTTTGGGTCCCAAACTTCCGGAGCCATTTTGAGGCCCTAAATGGCGTTTTTTGGGGAATCAGGCAAACGTGAGTAGAAGACTGACGTTTGCAGTCAAAATTTGTTATCCTCAAATAGGCCTTTCTAACGGGCTATCGTGTGTGCCAAAAAGAGATTGTGTGCCAAAATTACAACCTCGGGAAGTTTTCGGCGCTTTATCTCCTAGGGTTAGATTTTTTGATGATTAGTGTTTCTCATTGTTTCTTCATGATAAAAAGGCCACAGAGTCCCATTGTAACACAGTTCAGAAGGCATGTAGCTGTCACATCTCTTCTCAAAGATAAGCTACCATCACCCAAGCTAGTTTGCTTCCATTTTGCATGTATCTCTATGTTTTTGTTTAAATTTGTATTTAGTTTTGTTTCTTCATAAATCTGGATCAGTGGTATCAAAGAGGTATGCTCTTTCTCTACTTTATGTGCATGTCCCCAACGAGGTCGAAGTATACAAGTTGGGACTCGAACTACTTGAGCCCTTCCAAGAACGACCTCGCCAACCCCTAAGGCCTACTGAAGAATGTAACTAGTATTGGTCTTCATAATTGTATTTAAGTCATGATGTAATTTACTTATCAAAAGAAAGAAAAATAAATTTTATTATTAAAGAAATTGACTTATTAAATCATGGGTTTCATGCTTGGGTCGATTGTTTTTAGGTCAAAATCTCCATTGAAGACTTCTAGGGTTTATGTCAAGTGTCCTTGTCCATGTCGTAATGTAAAGAACCCTTCTTGGGATTTATTTGTCAAGAAAGAAAATTATTTTAATGTAAACTAGGTCAATTAGGCCTCCTCCACCAAGTTAGCCTCAAAGAAGGACAAGTCGGCTTAATTGAGGGGCAGAATAACCTATATAAAGGCAGCAACTCGACTTCATTTGGAGCATCATCTCATCAAGTTCGAACTACAACTTTTGGAAGAGAAAAAGGTGTGAAATTCAAGGGACAAAAAGGAAGAGTCTAGCGAAGAAGGAGGTCATCATTTTGCAAAAGGAACCAAAATTTCTCTTTCCTATTTCACACGTGCGAAGTTCTGGAGTGTTGTTGGAGGGCCGAAATTCTGCAACACCTGGGAGGCCGAGATTCTGGTGAAGTTGGGGCCAAAAATTTCTGGGTTGTTGTTGGCTTGAAGCTGTTAGACAAGAAGAGACTAGTGAAGTTTGTTGAATCGTATTGGAAAGTTGACTTGGTGGAGGAGGAAGGCCTGTAGGTCTAAGGTCGTGGTCTATCTCACTTTGAATCTACTGAAGGAAGAGTTCTTTGACTAGGTTTTCCCCTATATAGGGGTTTTAGCCATGGTTGATTGCCTACATCTGGTGTCCATGATCTTCATGTTTTTGCTTTGATGATTGCTTGATGAAAAGAAGATAAAGGAAGAACATAAAGAAGCTAATAAGAATATAATAATATCACAAGTAATTATCAACATAAGAAAATATTTCTGCCTTTCCAATTTTCTAACACGACCCCCCATGGCAGAAGAAAAGAAAGACGAGAGGGCAATAGATCTTATTAAATTGTTGCTCAAAGAAGCCCTTGAGTGACAAAGGAACAAGACAATTGATAACTTTTCCCAGATCCTTCAGCGGATACCAATGGGCAACGCATCTTCATCTAACAGTGACTTCGGAGGTGTCGCCCCCTTCAAGGTACAAGTTAGTTTTGACATTCCTATATTTACTGGCCAAATATATGCAATGCTCTAGATAAATGGTTAAATCCATTGGAAGGATATTTTTCGGTCCATAATTTTCCCGATAAAGAAAAGATTACTTTTGCGCTCCTTAAGGTCGTCCCCATGTCAAGGACTGGTGGGAAACTTACTATGAGCAAATGATTGAGGAGGAATATTCACTATTTTCACCCGCATGCTCTTGGGACTCTTTCCAAGATGTTGTAAAGGAACAGTATTACCCTGTTGGGAGCTACGAAGACAAGTACATAAAATGGACCACACTATGGCAGGAAACGGACCAAGAAGTGTCAAAGTTCGCGAATATATTTCACACCTTACGCACAAAGTTGGGTATCAAGGACTTTGAGCGACATCTGGTGCTCAAGTACCATGGTTGTCTGCACAAAATTCAAATACATCCAGGAAGAAATGGACTTCCTAGACATCTCCTCGCTTGGTGCAGCATATCGATATATTGTCAAGATCAAGCATAAATTTAAACAAAACATGCGAGACTTTGGATCTGCAAATCTGAAGCAAGGCAAAGGCGCCTCCAAACTGCAGAACAAAGGGTAGAGCCAAGGAGGAATGACCCAGGATAACGTGTCAAAGCCGCAAGCAAAGAATAGCAATGGGAAGAAGAAAAAAGCTATGTTGCCAAGAAACGTGGGTTCGGGACGAGGACGGGGACAGGGACAGGTACGTCATTTTTTGAAACAGGGTGCCTGGGTTCGTCGAAGGTATTTTATAATTTACAATTTATATATATAATATATAAATATAATAATATTATATTTTATAAATTATAAATTTATAAATTATAATTTGTAATATATATGAATTTGTATATTTTTCAACTTTAAACAAGAAAACTAAAATATTTATGATTTAAAGTTTTAATCCTCTCTGTAACGGTAATACAAGCACTACTCAGTAGTTCTAAAAAAGTTTGATGTTGTTTATGATCCTCATAGTTGGGCTTGGGTCAAGTTTTATGCATCCTGTAAAAGGGTAAATTTCTAAATTTTCTAAAAGAATTGAGGCAAGCCTTAGTTGGTTCTTTGTTCATAGGATTTTATGATTTATCATATTTCTTTTAAGTTTTCTCAAGGTAATAATAAGTAGGCTTCAAATGGAGTGGAATTCTACTTTAATTTAAATATCCAATTTAGACTCTCCATGCCCATTTTGGAGATATCTCACACTTCGTCATTCACGGCAGTAAACATCAAATTTTCGTATTTTTTAAACTATAAACATCTACCATCTAAGTGTGCAGTTTATATGTTGATGTCATTTCTTAAGCAAAAATGCTTTTCTGTTGAATATAAGTTATAACAGTTCACAGAAGGCGTGAATAACTCCCTCTGCCGCCTCCGTTTGCTCCCTCTCGTCCTCTGCGTGTATACCTCCCTCCCATCCTCTGTCGCCTCCCTCTACTTGTATTGCGTAAATGAATGCCTATGTCCCTATATATTGTGTCCTTTGTCCCTGCATGAATGAATGCCTCTGTCATCATAATACCTTTGCCTCTCATCCCTGCTTGAATCCCTCCGCCTCTTCGTCGAATGGATACCTCGACCTCTCGTCCCTGCTTGAATATCGATTGAATGAATACCTCAATGAACTCTTCCCTGGGTCAAACGAATGAACTCAATGAATGGCCTCTTGTCCCTGGGTCGAACGAATGAACTCAATGAAATGAAGTGAAGTGAGAACTTAGTTTAGGTTTAGACTTAATATTTACGATTTACATTTTGATTTCAATAATTAAAAAAATTAATTTTTTTAATTCAAAGTTTTAATTTGTAATTTTGTTAAAACTTAATATTTATTAAAATTTAATTTTAATTTTTAAATTTCAATAATAATAAAATTATAAAAAAATTTAGTCAAAATCGGTCATCGAGAACCCAAAGAACCTGATTTTTGGGTTCTAAGTACCCATCCTCAGGGTTCTTCGTACCCATTAAAGCAAAAGAACCCAATTTTTTTTTGGAGAACCCGTTTCTTCACATGGTTCTTCACAAAAGAACCCAAATTTTTTTTGGAGAACCCGGTTACCCGAATCCGGGACTTGGGTTCGAGAACCCGAGACGGGTTCAAGAACCCCACCCCCAAGTTCAGGAACCCGTGCAACATAGGAAAAAAGACATAAGAGAATGGTATGAGTTCCACAAGAGCCCCACTCACAACACAAATGAATGTTCCACAAAGTAGTCATTCGTGGCCGAGCTGAAAGCTTCAGAGTCAGATGCGTGTTCCGACTTTGAGCCAAAACCCCACAAGGGGAAACAAATCATTGATGCAGAAACGAGTGCCATGATTGCCACCACCAAGGTCAAGAAAATTGAGCCCAACAATCCAAAGGAAGGTGAGCGACTCTTCCACTCACAGATGTGGGTGAAGGGTGTTCCGTTGTAGTTCACTGTCAATAGTAGGGGTCAAAAGAACCTCATCTTAGCAGAGGTATTTAAGAGGTTGGGCATGTTGACAACACCACACCCGCAGTTATACACCATCGGGTGGCTCCACCAAGGTCAAGATCTCCATGTCAACCAACAGTGTCGCCTACCCTACAACGTCAAGCCTTTCACGAACAAGGTATTGTATGATGTTGCTCCCCTGGATGTTTGTGATGTTTTATTAGACCAACCATACTTGTGGAAGCACCATGTTATGTATGAGTCCAGACCTCGTCCTGTTATTATTAATTTGGGGAGAAAACTATACAGTATACCAAAGGTAGCCCTACCAAGCACCATTTCTTTATCTCTTGTAAGCGCAGTAAGATCATCTCCCAGACCAGGAAATTTGTTTTCTTCCTGATTCACTCTCAAAGTGAGGAAGATCATGGCCACATCCATGGCCCCTAGAAAGGGCCCCTCCATGCAACAAAATCAAGTGGATAAGGTCATGGAAGAGTATAGGGGCATCTTCTCCTCAACCACAGGGGTACCTTTGCACTGTCAATTCAACCATTCGATCGATCTGACTCCCAAGGCATCTTTGTCTAATGAGCCAATCTACCGTCGCTCTCTTCTAGAAAACGAGGAAATCAAGAGACATATCCAAGAGTTGTTATCAAAAAAGCACATTCGACCAAGATCCTCACCTTGTGGGAGCCCAATTGTACTTGTACAGAAGAAAGATGGGACCAGAAGACTCTACATTGATTATCAGGCATTGAGCAAAATCATAATCAAGAATAGATACTCGATCCCACGATGACCTTCTTGACCAACTCAAGGGGGCTAAGTACTTCACCAATATTGATTTGAAGTTTGATTATTACCAAGTTCCAATAGAACCCACAGATGTATGGAAGACCTCCTTTAAGTCTAAGGAGAGTTTCTTTGAGTGGTTGGTCATGCACTTCAAGTTGAAAAATGCTCCAACTTTTATGAGGCTGATGGATGACATCTTTCGGCCCTTCACCATCCCTTTCATGGTTGTATATCTAGATAATATCCTCATCTTCAGCAAGAGTTGGGCAGAGCACTTGCAACATATTCAACATGTCCTTCAAACCTTGCGGCAACACAAGCTCTATGTCAACCTCGAGAAATGTTCCTTCAGCATGGACCACGTCTAATATCTGGCCTACATAATTGATGAGCAAGGCGTGCATGTCGATTCAACTAAGATCCAAGTCATTCAGGATTGATCGGCCCCAACAACTCTAACAAAGTTTCGCAGCTTCCTAGACCTTGCTAATTTCTATTGGGGATTTATGTTGTAGTTCTCTCATATCACTTGGCCCTTAAGTCAAGTTACCAAGGGTGAAGCAAAAGCAAAGTTCTTTTGGTCCGAGTCACAACAAAAGACGTTCATTGAACTGAGACACCGCCTTTGCTCTGCACCAATCCTCACCTTGTCAAACCTCCAACATCCATTTAAGATTCAGAAAAATGCCTCTGATTATGCTATTGGTGCAATCCTCACTTAGCAAGGGCATCCAGTGGCTTATCACAATGAGACAATCTTTGATACTGTTCGAAGGTACCCCACCTATGATAAGGAAATGTATTCTATCATGCATGCCTACCAGCAATGGAAACATTATATTTTGGGGAAGGAAATAATCATCCACATGGATCACCAGCCTCTTCAATTTATGTAGACACAAGGGAAGTTGCAAAACAATCTCCATCTGTAATGGTCCGCATATCTGCAACAATTCCATTTGAACATTAAATACAAGAAAGGAAGCACTAATCACGTTGCAGACTGCCTCAGCCAAACCCCGATTGTGGCACGGAGCACCGTTCTCAACTCTTGTGGGCATGAAACCTTTGGATGGCCGCAGTTATATGACAATGACTCGGAATTCACTACCACCTAAAAGATGTTAATGGTTGGACAAACAGTTCCAAATTTCCACCTTAAGGATGGATTGTTGTGCTATCTGGGACATCTTTGTGTTCCTTCAATTGAGCATTCCAAGTTGATTTGGGAGGCGCATTAGAATAGGGTCGCGGGACACTTTAGCGTGGAGAAGACAATGGAAGTACTACAAAAGTATTTTTATTGGTCAAAACTCCAAAAGGATATTGGTAAATATATCAAACCCTACACTACTTGTACCATTGCCAAACCAACCATCAAGAAGCAAGGCTTGTGCACCCCTCTGCCTACTCCTAACCCGCCTTGGGAATCCATCTCAATGGACTATATGTCTAGATTTCCTGCTAGCAATAATGATAATGACTGTGTGTTTGTGGTCGTCGATAGATTTTCTAAGATGACCATATTTTTTGCCTGCAAGAAGAGTATCACAGAGGGAACCAATGCCAAGCTCTTCTTTGAATGGGTTTGGCTACATTTTGGGATCCCACAGACCATTATAACAAATCAGGATAGCACGTTCCTAAGCACATTTTGGTCAAGCCATTGGTCATTGTTGGACACCAAGTGCAAAAAGTCGATTGCCTTCCACCCTCAGACTGATGGTCAGACATAGGTCGTCAACAAGATGATAGGGCACATACTACGCATGTACAACTCTAAGCATCCACGAACATGGTATGAGAGTCTCCCCTATGTGCAAGTTGCAACACATCTACAACCGAGCTTTCCACAGCTCAACTGGTCACATCCCCTTTCAAGTGGGCCTGAGATTTCAACCATTGCACCTCATTGATGTTGCAATGCCTCTTGCAACTGCATAGACAAAATCTTCACATGTTCAATCTGAAGCTAATAAAGCCAACCAGTTTATTGAACACATTTAGCACATCCACCAGCAGGTTCATAATATCCTAGATAAAGCCAACACTAAGTACAAACAATATCTTGATCAGCACCAGGTACCACATAAGTTTCAAGTGGGTGACAAGGTGTGGTTGCATTTGTAGAAGGAATGCCTCATCAAAACCCATCGGAAGCTTCGACCTCTCCAATAGGGGCCTTACACCATCACCAAGTTTGTGGGTGACAACGCTTTCGAGCTACACATTCCTTGCCCTACACCCACTGTTTAATGGTCCACCTTTAGCCATACTTTCCACCATTTTTGGACACATCAAACATTGCCAAGCAGCTAACACCAACAAAACTCAACCCAAAGTGCATTGAATAGGCCACAACTGATCGAATCATGGCCACATAGATTAAAAAACACTTGCCAACATAGGGTCCAGTTGCATCGGGTTGTCAAAGTTGGTCAGCACCTGCACCAAGGCAAATGGCTCACCAGGGACCAAGTTCAACAAAAGTTTTCCCATCTCATGGAGGCACTCAACGCAATGGGGACCATTGCTTCCTAAGGGGGTGGATTGATCGAGGTGGATATAAGTGGCCACCAACCTATTCCATTTGGACCCACAACACTATTTCCTATTAGTTTTCTATTTTTCAGCACAGTTTCCTATTTCAGCGGTTTTCTATTTTTGGCAGATTTTGGGCCCTAAACTTTCGGAGCCCTTTTGAGGCCCTAAATAGTGTTTTTTGGGGAAATAGATAAACGTGAATCGAAGACTACATTTGCAGTCAAAAGTTGTTGTCCTCAGATAGACCTTTCTAACCGGCTATTGTGCATGCCAAACAGAGATTGTATGCTAAAATTACGACCCTAGGAAGTTGACGTTCGAACTAACCCCATCGTGCCCTATAAGCTTTTGGCACTTCATCTCCTAAGGTTAGGTTTTTGGATGTTTAGGATTTCCCATTGTTTCTTCAGGATAAAAAGGCCTCAGCCTCATTGTAACACAGTTCAAAGGGCATGTAGTCGTCACATCTCTTCTCAGAGATAATCTACCATCACCCGAGCTAGTTTTCTTCCATCTTGCATGTAAGCGGTTTTCAACATTTGTTATTTATTAATTGAAGTTTCGTTTCATTGTATCTCTCTGTTTTTGTTTAAATCTGTATTTCATTTCATTCCTTCATAAATCCAGATCACAGTATTTTTTTTTTGGGTGGGGTGTGCGGCGGTCGGTGTTCGAGGGCAGGTAGCCCCATGCTTTCCAGATGATGCAAGTATTAGCAGGCAATGCTAGGCCATATTGAGGACGAAGCCACAAAAAATCCCAACCAAAAAGCAATCAAAAATGAGATAGGGAGAAGGCAAGAAATTCCATCCCAATGCAACCATGGTTTTGAAATTTTCAGCTCCAACCCTTCTATTAAGGACCCCTTCAGATATGTTCCATCATTGTTCAAGGACACGTTATACTGAACCTCGAATTGATGCAAATATCAGACAAGTAACACTAGCCAATATTAAGGACTATGTAATAGAAAATGCCAAGCTGGAAGCTACGAAAAATGAGATAGAAAGAAAGAAGAGAGATTGCATCCCAAGCAAACCCTAGTTTTGAAAGCTCTTACTCTAACCCTTCTATTCTAGAACCCTTCAAATATGTTCCTCCAATTCTTGAAAATTGCCCTTGAATTTCACAACTGGAAGAATATTGATGGTTATTTTTCACTCTCCTCCAATTTCACCCCTAACTTTGTGACTCAACCCACCATTGACAACAGTTGCAATGTAAGCAATACAAGGAATTCAATTTTGAATACATGGATGGATGGTGGTATGATGCAAATATCCCCTTCAATGCTTCCCACTCACCTTAATACCAACCTCCATTATGTTGAAAAATGTGTAACTAGGTTCGGTCTTCATAAGTATGAAATGTATTTTTTATTCTTCTAAATTGTAAAATGAAAGAGAATTATTATGGAGCATGGGTTTCATGCTCAAGGTCTTTTATTTTATAGGTCAAGCACCCATTGAGTGCTTCTAGGGGTTGTCCTAGGTCAAGAAGTCAAAAGAGTCATTGTCGTAAGTTGAAGACCCCATCAGGCATATTGTGAAAATTATTTTTGTCTTTGAAAGTGTCAGAATACCCTCCAAGACCAAGTTAGCCTGGCAGCTAGCAAGTCGACCTAAAAGGAAGAGTCGCATCCACCTTGAAGAGCCTACAAATATTAGAGGTCTTCTTCAAGTTGATCTGTCTTATATTCCAGACTTATTCGTTTTCTTTGCTATGATCTGAACACCTCAGTTGCATTTGCGAATTGCAATTTTAAATGACCGCAGATGTTCATGTATATATAGTCATTATGACCATGATTTAGGCCGACCCTTCACACTGCTAGAAGGCTGACTTTTACTTCTGTTCATAGGACGACATGAAGGACCTGTAATCCAGCGTTATGAGTGTAGCTTTGAGCATCATACAGGGGCCATTTCTTCACAGTTTCATGACAAGGGTCTTGGAGCATTTTCTCTAGTCTAGACATTTCATATATATGACACTTAATTATATTTATACCTAGAAGACAAAACCATAATAGACATCAAGAAGTCTATTGACCTATAATAAAAATATTGCTCATGAAACTCATGAAGTAAGTACAACAAAATACATTTTATTATCTGTCTTCTTCTTTACATAAATACATAATTACATAGTCAATATGAAGATCGACCTAGTTACACTTTTCAACAGAGGGACATTCGCTCACCACTCATTCTAGCGAAGGGAGAGGAAGAAGAACACAGCAAAGAAGGAAGAGGACAAAGAAGACTTTTTCTTTGGGCTATTTTTCTCTCACGTGCTAAAGAGGACTAGGGTTTCTACAGCAGATCTAGGGCTTCTATCTACAAGTCTGATCTTGGAGAAAAGAAGGCAAACAGGTCAAGCGACGGTCACCAAGGGTCATTCTCAAGCTCCGGAAGTCATTGAAAGGCAAGCAAAGGTTAAAGGAAGGCTCTAGAAGAAGATCGAAGTTCCCACGTGTCGCAGCAGTAACTGCAAGGAGGCCCAAATTTAAAATCCGCAGTAGGAGGTCGAAAATCTTGCAGCAAGAGGTCGAAGAAGTGTTATTCGAAGAGATTTGACTGGGTTTGACTGGGTTAGCACATCTTCCGAAGAGGTTATTCTTGGTCTTGGAGGGTACTGGTCTTAGTCTCGAGGTCTTGGAATTTTTCAATTGAAAAATCTATAAGAAGAGAATAGATTTGTGGGTTTTCCTCTCAAGAGAGGCGTTGGCCTTGGCTCGCAGCCTATATTTTGTGTTATTGTTCTTCTTGTTTTAGTAGTTGTTTGATGATTCACACATGTAATGATAAGGAACAATAATAATTCTATATTTTGTGTTAAAAAGACATCACAAGCAATTATCAAGTAAAGAGAATTAATTATAATCATTTCCCTATAGAATTTCTCAACATGGTATTAGAGCTAAGGTTGGCTAAGGGCATTATGTAGATCTCCACTGCAATGAAGAAGCTCATCAAGGAGTGTTCAAAGGTAGTAAGCTATCTCAAGAAAAGCATCAAGGAAGCATGGAATCTCCTATTCACTACAAACGAGGAAGTAATCGAAGCAAAAGATGAAGGTCTCTTCTCGGCACTCACTGGCACATTCCAAGACGAGAGCATTTGGGTAATTGATAGCATTGTTGTTGAAAAGTGTAACTAGGTTCGGTCTTCATAATGTTTAGTAATTATGGTTTTATGTAAATGAAGAAGACAAAGAATAATAAATGTATTATGTTACTTGCTTCATGGGTTTCATGAGCAAAAAGTTTTATTATAGGTCAAAGACTTCTTCTTGATGTCTTTTAGGATTGTCCTCTTGTCATAAATGTAATTAAGAGTCATGTATATGAAGTAATGTTACGCATGTAAAAGACATGTCATTTATGTAAAAGTTACACTCCAAGACATTGTCACTATACCTCTTGAAGTCGACCAAAAGATAGACAATAATCTCCTTATGAAGAAGTTGGCTTACCTCCATAATCATGTCCTCCTAGATAGCAAAGATGAGTCGCGATATAAAGGGTGACTCGACCTCATTGTTTCATCAAGCATTTCAGTCATCTCTCCAATACAAAGTGTGGATCTCAGTGCTAAGGTGTTAAGGGTTATACAGCGAAGAAGACTGTTACAACCAAGTGCGTAAGGGTCTTCATAAGTTCGGGTTAAGTCTGCCACATACCTCTGTAATCTCAGTGAAGGCTGAAGATAATTTCAGGAATACTTCAGTTCATTCAAGGGCTATAATCTACTGCAGAATAGTGTTGGAAGGAGACCAAAGGAAGGAGACATTTGGAGACCGAGAAAGAAGGTTGTTGGACGCCGAAAGGACTGTGTCAAGGGCTGCAAAATAAGAGACCGATACTCTCTAAGTGATAGTGTTGGATAGTGCGAGAAAGAAGGACTAGAGTGTGAAGGCCGAGGAGTACAAGAGATAGAGACATGCGTCTTGGAGGTAAACTTATGTCAAGTGTCTTTGTCAAAGGTCTTGGTATTCGTCAATTGAAGCATCTACGAGAAGAGATCCGCAGGTTTTCCCCTCAAGAGTAGGGGTTTTGGCCTTGGATTACAGCCTACATATTATGTCACTGTTCTTATTGTTTTGGTAACAAGTAAGAGAATTGAATTAAACATTGCCCTACCAAATTCTCAACAAGTGCATCTAGGCAGATGACTGGTCATCATAAACAATTGAAGACATTATCAAATGGAAAATCTTCTTACTCAATGGAACTTGGAGATAATATGAGTTATCTCGTAAGAGGAATTGGATCAACCTCTATAGAGCTGGAGAATGGAAGCAATATTCACCTCAACAACATCTTATTTGTTCCAAGTTTGAATAAGAACTTACTTTCCATTTCAAGTCTAGAAGATAAGGGTGATAGAGTAGCTTTCATTGATCGAAAGGTTGTAGTATGGAGTAAAAGCTCAAGCATAGAGAATACTAGAGTAATTAGTATCCGAGAAGGAAGACTCTACAGGTTGATATGTCCTCTAGCACAAGCTTTGGTTCACATTGAAATCAGCCCATGTGAACTATGACATAAAAGATTTGGTCATCTTCATTTCAAAATCCTTCCAACTCTCAGCTCCATAGTAGATGGAATCCTTGAATTGAAAGAAGATCATGAAGGAGTATGTAAGGGATGTGCATTAGGTAAGAATACTAAGCGACCATTTGCAAGCAGTGCTTCACGGTCAAAAGAAATCTTGGATCTCATTCACTCTAATGTATGTGGTCATATGACTCCTAAATAACTTGGAGGTCATATATATTGTTACATTTATAGATGATCATTCAAGAAACACTTGGGTTTACTTAATGAAAGCCAAGGACAAAGTTTTTACAAAATTTCAAGAATTCAAAGCTTAAGTGGAGAACCTTACAGAAAGAAGAATCAAGATACTAAGATCCAATAATGGAGGAGAGTATACATCCAAGGAAATTATAGCCTTCTATAAGGAGTCTGGGATTAAGAGGGGGATTTGATAGTCCCATACAATCTCGAACAAAATGGAGTTGCAGAACAAAGGAACCGATCGATTGAAGAAAGTGTTAAGGTGATGTTACATTATCAAGATCTACCAAAATTTATGTGGGGAGAAGCCACGAAGACAGCAGTATATATTCAAAATCGAAATCCCCACAGGTCACTAGATACCAAAACTCTCGAAGAAGTAATCAATGGGATGAAACCAACTGTGGACATCTCTGTATCTTTGGGTGTTCCATATATATTCATATAACAAAGGACAAAAGAAAGAAGCTGGATCCATCAAGCGTGAGAGGAACATTTGTTGGCTACAGCAATTCCTGTAAGGCCTATAGAATCTACATAAAGGAAGGACACCATATAAAAGTAAGTCGAGATGTCATATTTGACAAAAGTATCACATTCAAGAAATCTAAGGGACTTCCCATTGACTCTAATGGCAAAGAACTTCCAATTTTTGAAGAATTTAATAGGGAAGAAGAAGAATTTCACCATGAAGAAGTATAGACAACTGATTGGCTCATTGATGTACTTAGTCAATACTCGACCAAACATGTGTTTTGCACTAAACATTCTCAGTCAATTCCAAGTGGAGTCAAAGCATGATCATTGGATAGCAGCAAAATATATATCGAGATATCAACGAGGAACTATCCACTACTGCCTAAAATATGATAGGAGGAATGATGTCCACCTGACTGGATATACAAATCTAATCAGCGAGCAGGATGGAAGAAGCACTACAGGAGGATGTTTCAGTTTGGGATCCTCCATGATCTCGTAAATGAGCAAAAAGCAAGACACAGTTGCTTTGAGTAGTGTTGAGGTTGAGAATATTGCAGCATGTGAAGTAAGCAGAGAAGCGCTCTCGTTAAGGAAGTTTCTATCCGACCTACTCGAAGGAGCGATGGACCCTACAATGATACATTGTGACAACACCAGTTGTACACGATTGTCTGAAGACCCAATATTTCATGGAAAGACAAAGCATATAAACAAGTATCACTATATTTGAGAGCTAGTACAAAATGGTTTGTTGCAACTATAATATATCTCCACCGATGAGCAAGTCGCTGAGATATTGACGAAATCTCTTCCTATTAAGAAGCTTGTGTACTTGAGAAACAAGCTTGGTTTGGTTGATATATCCTCCCTAGTTGAGAGGGAGAGATAGGCACATCATTCTTGTCCTCACTTGGGAAGACGAAATGGAGGATTGGGTTACCATCTGGCATTAGATACTCCTTGAGGATGAGGTAAGGCATCCAAGGTAAGAGTAGTCGTGGACCGATATTCTTTGAGGACTAGCCATCCAAGACAAGAATAGTCCAAAGAAGGTCATAACCTGTGAACACCAGTGTGGAGTATGCACCTTGAGAGACAATGATGATGGTGTCTATAAATCATTGGTCTCGCCAGAATTGTGCTTTGATCTTGTGGAGAGATAGAGTTGCTAGTCAAGGCCTTGCTATGTGACAATGCTGGTTGATATGATGTTAGACAAATGGGTTACCAATCCAAGTCTTCTTATGAGATCTCTTCATATTGAGAATGTCCATGTACCTCTTATGAATACCTCCCTAGTTAAGAAGGAGCGTTGATAATTCTGTAACGAGGGTCAATCTTCATAAATATGAAATGTATTTTTTATTCTTGTAAATTGTAAAATGAAAGAAAATTATTATCATTATTTCTGGGGCATGGGTTTCATGCTCAAGGTCTTTTATTTTATAGGTCAAGCACCCATTGAGTGCTTCTAGGGTTTGTCCTAGGTCAAGAAGTCAAAAGAGTCATTGTCATAAGTTGAAGACCCCATCGGGCAAACTGTAACTTGTAAAGAAAAATATTTTTGTCTTCAAAAGTGTCGAAATACCCTCCAAGACTAAGTCGGCCGAAAAGGAAGAGCCACGTCCACCTTGAAGAGCCTATAAATGGAAGAGAATTCATCTTACTTGAGGCACATTCACTCACCACTCATTCTAGTGAAGGAACGAGAAGAAGGCAGCGAAGAAGGAAGAGGACGAAGGAGACTTTTGTTTGGGCTATCTTTCTTTCACACGTGCTAAAGAAGACTCGGGTTTTTGCAACAAATCTAGGGCTTCTATCTACAAGTTTGATCTTGGAGAAAAGATGGCAAAGAGGTCAAGCGAAGCTCACCAAGGGTCATTCTCGAGCTCCAAGAAAGGCAAGCGAAGGTCAAAGGAAGTCTCTAAAGGAAGATCGAAGTTCCCACGTGTGGCAGCAGCAACTGCAGGGAGGTCGAAATTTCAAATCTGTAGTAAGAGGCCGAAAATCTTGCAGCAGAAGGTCGAAGAAGTGCTACTGGAAGAGATTTAACTAGGTTTGACTGGATCAAGGTTAGCACATCATCCGAAGAGGTTGGTCTTGGTCTTGGTCTTGGAGGGTATTAGTCTCAACCTTAAGGTCTTGGAATTCCCAAATTGAAGACTCTATAAGAAAAGAAGAAATTTTTGGGTTTTCCTCTCAAGAGGAGAGGTTTTGGCCCTAACTTGAAGTGTATATTTTGGGTTATTGTTCTTGTTTTGGTAGTTGATTGATGATTCACACATATAATAATAAGGAACAAAGCTAATAAGTAAAAAGACATCACAAGCAATTATCAAGAAGTAAAGAGAATTAATTATAATCATTGCCATAATTGTTGATATTTCCTTGCATGTGCCTCATGCCCTCGGGCACCACTACCTCCATCCTACGAGGTGTCCACCTGCACCACGTCTTACCTCCCACATAACCCTATGTTGCGCGCCATCCATACCTTTCGCGCTCCTCAATCCTCCTGCGCGGTCCCATGCTTAGCAAAATCAAAAAATAAAAATCTCAGCTCAAACAGTTTTAGTAGAGGAAGTAGCAATGCTTCATCTAATCATAGTAGAGTTAAGTATGAACTTGGAAGCCTTGGAAACACAAAATGAAGTTATGAACTGAAAAGCCAACAAAACTAAAGATTGCCTATATATGCAAGCCATCAAGCACCTCCTAGAACTTCGTGATTGAGGAGAACAGTGTGCTTATAACACCATCTTTCAAAATCCCCTACACATAATGGACATCACCCTCTCTAATATCTAAGACCACCTTGCCAACATCACTCACCAAGTGGACATGCCTATTACTGCCCCAAAACCAACCCCTAAAGTGGATAGGTCCTTTAATAGCATGACCATGGGAAACACCCAGAGGAGCATGGAGCTACCAAGTATAAGTGATCGTACTCTCAAAATGCAACTTTTTTTCTCAATTCATGTTTATATGTGTTTTCCTTGTTTTTTTATTCACTGAAAGTTTAATTGAGTACATCGATACAATGGTTTTAAGTAGGCTCTTTTTAATATTTTTTGAACCTATCCTATTTTGTATTTCTTTGGCTCAGAATTCAAAATCTCTAGCTTCACCAACAATTGCATTACTCTAGAGTTGCCTAAGAAAAGCCACAACATTTTGTTGAATATACAATCATACCCATTGCTCTAGAAAAATTAAGTGTCATTATGCAATAGTTTGTGTAGTTTGAATTCATTTTGCTACAACACTTATTTGTCGTTCCAATTTCAAGCACATTGGTTGAGGGTCTTACCAGTTCCATAACTCTTCTTTAACACTAAATAGGAACCCAGAGACAATATGTGACTTCCTAAACGAGCAATGAATGAAAAAAGTTGTTTTCATGCCACTACACCATTATCATTACCCCATGCACCTCCATGGTTAGTTAACCCATTGAAACAAATAAATAAGGTGGAAGCTCAAACATTGAATGCTTGCAAATACAATCAAAACAAAGAAACAAGGAAGAAACTTAAATGTAGATCAACACAAATAGATTTTGATTTGAAGAATCCCACACATCACACATTCGAATAGGGTTACCATTGCTAAACTAAAGATTCGGTTCAATTAACCTATTTGATTGAACTAGGCATTTAGACTTTATATATATTTACTAAGTGATGTTGCATTCCAAAATTTCATGGTTAGAACTTCTAGCAAACATTAATTTTTTAAGATAAATTTTTAAGAATAGAAATCTCAGGAATAATAAAATAAAGTAAGTTTATTGATGTCCCTATCAATTAGGTGTAGCTCGAGTGATTGTGAGAAACATTTGTTACCCTTCCCAACCAAGTTCAAATCCCACTTTGAAAAAGTTGCTCTCAGTGAGCCAATTGGTGATGATCTATATATGATTTATTCAAGAGTTGTTGACCTAACCTTATGCCCTAAAGTTACTCTGGGTACCATCATCAAAATGAAAGGAAGTGCCTAGGAGGTTTCCCCGAGATATCTTACCTAGAAGAAAATTATTGATGTCCACCAAATGACCAAAAATAGGTCAACAAGATACGTGGCAACACAAAGTGGGAGCGAAAACGCCACACTTATAAAAGCAATAACCAAGTGACTCTAAAATATGTTGAAGATAGTACCAAGGAGAGGTGTTACTAGGCTTTTATCCCTTTTAGCCTAGTGAGCACATTAATTACTTTTGTCTCAATGACATTTATGAGTTATATTAATGTCCTGGGTGGAAAAGGTACTTATAAGTGTTGTACCATGTACTTTTTCTAATATTAAAGTCACTTGTACTTTATAAAGTGACTTTATGTGAAAAGTACTAAGTGTACTTTTCTAATATTAAAGTGAGGTGAAAAATCACTTTATGAGAGAAATTAAAAAGGCACACAACTTGAAAAAGGTACACAACTTGAAAAAGGTACTAGGAGACTTTTAAGTGATGGGGCCAATGTATGAGGGGGTTCATTTGGGAGAAATGATCTCAACCACATATCTTGAGATTTGAGGGTGAAATCTCAACCATTGGATCCTAAGTTTAGGGATTCAATCTTTTCCAAGGAGACAAAAGGCGGAAAAAAGAAATCATTACTTCACTTCACACTTGAGAGAGAGCATGAAGAGGAGAGGAGAAGAGAAACTTCAAGGAGGAGAAATTGCAACAAAGAAAGGAGGGCTTGAATTTCTAGGAGGAGAGTTGTACTTGCAGCACAATTTGGAAGGAGCAGGAGGCACGAAAATCGAGGAGAGAGCCTGCATGAATTTCAAGCAATGAAACAGGAATCGCCGAGTATTCCGATTACTCGCGAGTGCAACTCGGATCGGCGGCTAAACGAGCAGATTTGAATCTGCACGAGTCAAACTCGCGTTGACTGAGTTTGACTCATGGTCAACGCGATTTGCACTCGGCGATTACGATCGGCAGCATTAGACGGCGATTTTTGCGAGTGAATCGGGAATTTTTTGGTTTTAGATTTGTATTTATTATTTAACTATTGTTGTCCGCTTGCCGAACGGTGTTTCACTCTCGCAGTCGCATCACATTGCTTGCTCGATGAACAAGTTTTCACTCTCGCTTGCTGAAGTTTGAAGTTCGAACAGTCACCAGTGCGGCATCACTGTGGGAGCAGCGGAGCCATCCGGTCGCCAAACAGCGCTCGTCATTGTTGTGAGCCATCCGACATTTGCTCCAGAGTTCAAACTGCCAAGTTGTCAACCTGCATAAATTTTTGTGAGCCAGCGATTCCTGTTTCATTGCTAAAATCATTGAATAATCACAATTAAATGTTATAATAATTAGAACTACAATGTTAAGACTATATTAAATATGCTAATATGTCCTTAAGCTCGACTTACACATATATAAATAATTAAAATTGACATGAAAAATATTTTCATCCCTTGTAGTTGTTATGAACCAAACTCCACAAATAACACGAGGATAGAAATAAGTAATTCAGATAAAAAGTTAATCAATATTAAATCAGTTCAAGTAAGAAACCTCTTTTTATAATATATTTAATGAACAAAACAATATGCATGTATAAATGAATTTTTTTTATTAGAAATATAAGATAAAGTAAGCATGATGTAGCCTCACACTCAGTTCACATAACCATAACTTGTATAATAATAATGAATGACGGTTAGTGCCTTAACAGAGTTCCTCTTAAAACTCTTTCCCTCAAAACTTGTAACTGAGGGCATGATATTTTGGACATCTATTGATAATATGTATTGTTTGGATATGCCTTTATTGAATATCAATGAAAAATGTTTTTTTTAGTTCAATATATGTGTATATTATTTATTGAATTCACCGATTTTTTCCTGATTTTTTCCCGATCCGATTAAAACTCTTCACTCTTTTGCCTCGCCGATTTATTGCCGATTCCGAGTCTGGTAACATTGATTTCGAGGATAACAACACAAATCAAGGCAAGAGGCACGAAAATCAAGGAGCAGACCAGCACAAATTTCGGGACTGTCAGTCATAAGCAACATGATTTTTGAGGCAGGTTTCAGCAGTTGTTTGGCACAATTTTCGACGAGTTACAGTCGGCCATTTGCACAGATTTCGAGGCAAATTCTAGGCACTAATTCCAAGGAGTTGGGCAGAGATATTTTACTAAATTTCTGGGCATGTAATTTTTGTGGAAATCTTTAATTTCAGTGGGCACAAATTTCAAAAATGGGTGCAATTATTGCTATAGCAAAAGAGAGATAAGTACTGTGTTTTATGTACTTATTTAAATTTTCTCAAGCAATAAAATCCTCCTTTGAAGATCGGTCTTCCCCAAGAGGCTGTGGGGTTTTTCCAGGGTTACCTTGACCAAAAACTAGTGTCTCATATGTGTTAAATGCTTGCATTAAATGTGCTTTTAATCATCAGTTGTTAGTAAAGAGAAAAATAGTAGAAGCACTCTTTATGTTTGCAAAAAAATGCATTCTGAAATTTATATCAGCATGACAAAACATGTGGGTTGGGCCTAAACAAACACATGCAAACTTTTAAACTGGGTTAAGGGTGCAGATCATTGAATAGCTACATGGTATGAAAGCAAAGTTGAGGCTCAAATCCCAAATTTCACTCAGCTGATAAATAGGGCAGCAAGCATTAAAGTCTGCAAACGGTGAACCAAAACCTTTGAAACTTTGCCAAAAACCCAAAGACTTCAGCAGTTTAAAGGGAGAAAGGTTCTAGCTCACATATTTCCTCCACATTGTTGGTTGTGGGGTCATGACTATTGGGTTGAGAGTAGAGGACAAATTCGCAGTGGCTGAAAACTTTGGCCCATGGAAGGTGAGAATCATGCTTTACTGGAGGAAGTTGTGAAGTGCAGGATGTTGTTGAAGCAATTATACAAGCACCCACTGATCCAGCTCAATTGGTGGAGTTCAGCAGGAATAATGTGAAGGCAAAGAGGATCCTTCTAGATGCCATCAAGACTATTTATTCCCTCATGTGTCAGGGATGAGATATGCTTATCAGATATGGGAGCCCTTGGTCTCTTTACACCAGAGTTCTAATGCGAACATGAAGATGGTGTTGAAACAAAAGCTACACAACACCAAGATGACCAAGACAGACCGTGTCACTTCTTTCCTCACCACAGTATCACAAGTGAAGGATGAGCTAGCTGCTGAAGCAACCAAACTGTAGCTTGTTGACTTTTAAATGTTAAACTACACAAGGGTATCTGTAAGTAATATTTTATTAATATATATATAAATGTACAAGTGATGAGAATTGTTACAATGAGGCCCTGCTTATATACCTAGGCAGGTGTCCTTCATGACTGGGCATGTCTTTTAGACATGCCTTTTCACTTAACTTAATAACTACTTAACATAATCATTATTTTTATTATTCAATATTTACATTATTTATTTTTATTTTATTTTATGTAATTTATATTCGTAACATTGCCTTCGTCTTCGAAAAAAGCTTTGTCCTCAAAGCTTATTTGCTAATCATTCCTTTCTTTCCCACGTCTTTCCGGTATGTGTAAGTCATCAGTACTATTGTCTTGGAATCAAGATTTTTTATTTCTCCTTTAGATTTTTTTTTTTGAATTAAATTATATATATATATATATATATATATTACTTAAATTAACTTATATTATTATATACTTTAATTATATAACTTATATAAAATATGACAAGTAGAGCCGTGACCGGAAGGTCACGCCATTTGACCGTGGCCCGAAAAGGACAGCGCTACATTATTTAACCAATGTTGGTCATTTCAGCAGAAGAAAGCAAAGTGCAAGTCGACTGTAACTCCATATGCAGCCAACACAATGTCAGACAGGAATGTTTTTGAAGCAAAGTACGTGACAATGAAATCCAATAGAGATGAGCTTTAAAATTTCTCTCAAACAGTTTCTTCTAATGTCTCGTAGCTTAATTGTGACAAGTTCTGATCTCTCTCGAACTCATTTCAAAACCTGATAACCATCACTCTCAACACTTATGATTGCACCAAAGCTCAAATGATCACCAATCATCATCATGTTGATATCGCCTTTTAAGTAAGTTTCATTCTTTAGATTCTTCTGAAAATTGCTAAAGACGCATGGAGGGTCGCTGCAACACTGCCCCAGAATGTAACAGTGTGGCCTCCGCACAAGGGTTTCATATTTTACAAAGAATTCTTCTATTTGACTATGTTCCGCTGCAGCAGTTTCCTTCGCAACACTTTCCTCCACTGTCCTCTTCTCGGGAGTGTGCATGCTCCCTGTTACCCATTTCATGGTCCCCTTGCCCCCTCATATTACGCCTCCAAAAAGCCATAAAACCGCCCCATTGGTTGAGTGCATGATTTCTGAATGCTTGTTTATTCACATCCATTTGCTGAGGAAAGTTGGAGGTAGGAGGTCCAGGAACCCATGGCTTATCATACTCATTCATGTTCTTGTTGTTGTGCTAACCAAGACTTGGTCATGACTAGTCTCAAAGCCTTCCTTGGCACGCAGCAGGTTGTACTGCATCAGGAAATGCTTCATGTAATCTGGATTTCCATGAGAAAAATAAGTCATGTGACGATGAATTGGATTGGTGTCCATCGTTTCCCATATTGCAAAATCTTACTTGCAAGACTCCCTTCAATAGTTGTGCATCTCCAGTTTTGTGTCTTGGATACCATTTAAATGGATGGTACGCTGCATAAGTTGGCAAGAATGGCACTTTGGATTAAGTTGAAGTATCACCCAATCCATCATATTATTTGCAAACAACTGCAAATTGAGTTCATAAGAGGCAGAAAATTCCTGCTGAAAACCAGCTACCATTGTTTGCCCTTCCAGACCTTGTGAGTAATTACCAGTTTGAGGATAAGGTTGATTTTGTAGCGAAGCTTGATGATCTGAAGGAACGTCACTTGCCCAAGCCTGTGCTTGATGGCCTGAAGCCCAATCATTCATTGGAGGCAATGTTTCCAAATCCTCAGATGCCTGGCTTTGGGGCTCCACCCCTGAGGAAATGGGATTGTTAGGATTATTAATGACAGGAGCTCCATCGTGAGAATCTGCAGAGGACAGATCCCCAGGACTAGCAGTTTCAATATCAGGATTTCCATCAAAATTAAATGTTGGATCAGTGATGATTTTGTCCCAATCTAGTTTATTCATATTGTCCTCAGTTATAGTCCCTGCATCAGATGGCAATGGATTGAGCTCTGTTTGTAATTCTGCAAAATGCAATTTGATTTGTAAAGTTGTGTTTGTTGTAACAAGATTGTTTTCTTTCTTCTCAATTGCTGCAAGTTCTTGTTGTTGGCATGTATGTCTTGATTCACTAGAGTTTGTTGTCCTTGTACTACTAGTTGGGCACACATTTGAAGAAGCAAGGGCTCTTTCTAACCTTGCCCATTGTGATACAGGCGTTGAGCTTAAATTTCTCAGATGTAGCAAACAAACACTGCTGTAATTATGGCTTGGGTTCTTCTTTTCGGCTTCATCAGTTTCACTGTCACAAGAGGAACCTTTAGACTGCCCGTTATCAGTGCCTCTATGCATTGATATTCCATCTCTGCATCTGCCTTGCTGACTGCTTATTCCACTATTTTTAATGGGAATTGGTATTTCAAGTTTACATGTCTTGTGGCAGACTTAATATTTTCTATATTTCAGTTTTTCATTTCTATAACTTACATGGTTGATTTCAGAATATTTGTTTGTGGGTGCTTCATCATCATTAAATCCTTCTCTGCATTCTCTATATTGTTAGGATGTTGTTTATTTGATTAGCCTCTGGAGTCTCATTTTGTTCATTCATTGTATACCGTTTTACTTCCTCTTTTATAGATTCTACATCTTCAAGTGTTGTATTTTCAATAAATTCATCCTCTTTGACATTAACGTCAGCTTCATCTGGATCCTCATCTTGATTGATATCATTTTCATATTCATCATTATCTATTACATCTTCATTTTCGTTTTCGTCAAGTCTGATCAAAATCTTCTTCTCCTGCTTCACTTTGTTTCGTTTCACCATCGTTATCATCTCCTTTATTGTGGATTTCTACATAACTTCTCTTTAGACATGTTGTAACTTCTGCACATGATTTTTCTAATTGCTAAAATACTGCTTGAATTTTACTAAACTGCTCAATGAATTCAGGGCGAAAGCTTAACGACATATTGTGCAGCGGATAATGTTCAAAGACTCGCATGGCTCTAATACCACTAAAGCAACAAAATTGTAGCTTGTTGACTTTTAAATGTTAAAATACACAAGGGTATCTGTAAGTAATATTTTATTAATATATATAAATGTACAGGTGATGAGAATTGTTACAATGAGGCCCTGCTTATATATCTAGGCAGGTGTCCTTTCATGACTTGCCCTTTTCACTTAACTTAATGACTACTTAACATAATCCTTATTTTGATTATTTAATATTTACATTATTTATTTTTATTTTATTTTATATAATTTATATTTGTAACAGCTGCCATTGGAGAGGTTGTTCCAGAGGAGCAGTTGGTTAGGATTGCCTTAGATGGATTCACCGAGAAGTGGGATGGCTTTATCCACGGCTCAGTTGGTTAGGATTGCCTTAGATGGATTCACCGAGAAGTGGGATGGCTTTATCCACGGCTTAGTGGCCAAAGAGCACTTTCCTGGTTGGGGGAGGATTTGGAGGAGGATGTTGGACGATTTCATCTAGGAGGATGATCAAGAGGAGAGCAAAGGGAGGCAGCAAGAGTGGTTGGGGAGGTGAAGAGGAGAATGTTGCTCTTGCAACAAAGGGCAAGAAGGGTACGAAGGTCAAGAAGGGGTCTTCTAGTGGAGCAAAGCAGGAGAAGCAGAAGCAGAAGGCTAAGGAGAAGGAGATGAGCAAAGTGAAATGCTTTGCTTGTGGGAAGATGGGTCACTATGTTGTTCAGTGTCCCAATAAGAAGGGTGAGAAGAAACAGGGAGTTGCAGCTTCAACTGATGTGGAGGATTTTGCAGCCATAATTGATTCAGAGTGTGCTTTGGTGGTGAGTTTAGCCACTCATGTCACCTCTTCCCGTGCATGGTTCAAAGACAGTGGAGCATCCTGCCATATGACCGGAGTTAGAGAGCACTTCACGAGCCTTTTAGAGGATGATGTTGACTTGGAGGTTGTGCTTGGAGACAACTCCAAATTCAAAGCGGCAGGAGTGAGGGCAATTTCATTTCAGAGGGAGTCATCACCTCCACTGAAGGTGACAGATGTTTTTTATGTTATGGGATTGAAGAAGAGTTTGGTATCAGTCTTTAGCTTGGAGGACAGGGGGTTTGAGGTATTATTCCGAAGACAAGTGTTGATATATCCCAAAAGATCCATTATCGAGTTTGCTCGTGTGATTGGAGCTCATGGAGGGAGACTATACAGACTTATGTTTCAGCCTCTTAGAGATATGGTAGCGCAGACCAGTAGCAGTGAGTTATGTGAGCCCACTTGCACCATGGAGATTTGAGGATGTTAAGGGAGATGGTTACAAGTTTGCCTGACTTCAACACAGAGCATCATGATGTGTGCCGGGGGGGTACTTTGGGTCCTGGGAAAGTACACCAAGACACCTTTCCCGAGCAATGATAGCAAAGTTGCAGGTATCCTTGATTTGATTCATTCTGATGTATGTGTTCTTATGTACCATGTTTCATTGAGTGGATATGAGTACTATGTGACCTTCATTGACCAGAGTACTATGTGACCTTCATTGACCAATGTTGACCACTCTCGGAAGACCTGGATTTACTTCCTGAAGACCAAGGATGAGGTCTTCCATAGATTCCAAGAGTTTAAGGCTCTTGTGGAGAACCAGACAGGGAGGAAAATTAGGGTGTTGAGATCAGACAATGGGGGCGAGTATACTTCCACGGAGATGAGAGGGTTTTGTGGGAGTGTTGGCATCAAGAGGGAGCTCATTGTACCTTATAACCCCAGCAAAATGGTGTGGCAGAGAGGATGAAGAAGACCATTGTGGGTGTAGTTAGAGCGATGTTGCATGATCAAAGTTTACCTTTCTTCTTGTGGACCAAGGCATGTAACACTGATGTTTATTTGCATAACAGGAGCCCACATAGTCTTAGGGAGCAAGACTCCTGAGGAGGTGTATACCAACAAGAAGTCGAAATTTGGGCACATCAGGATATTTGGGTGCCTACATATTCACACGTCCCTGAGGAGAAGAGGACAAAGTTGGAACGCACTGCAGAGGGGGGTATCCTTGTGGGTTACAGTGAGACTAGTAGAGCCTACAGTATCTATCTTCCTGCACAAAGGAAGATTGTGCTGAGGTAAGATGTGACATTTGAGGAGAGAGCTTTAAGGAGGTCTCGAGAGGTTGATCACTTAGAGCAACAGACTCCTCAACGGGGGCCACATTACAGGTTTCAAGAGCATTAGGTGGTGCATCAGGATCAAGAGGTTCACCTTCTTCAGGGGTGACAGGTTCACAGAGCACAGTTTCGCCTGGTAAAGGATCACCTTGTGCAAGCTCATCACGCACAGTATCTCAAAGTTCAGGATCTCTATTGGTTATTTCAGAGCCTTCCTTGCAAGGAGGAGAGGGCACCAGTTGAGGATTTTCCCATACCACCAAAGGAGACTACTGCAGGGAAGAGGAAGCCAAGATGGCTTCGAGAGACCCTAAAGGAGGCTTAGGAGGCAATGGGGAGACCCAAGCGGTCAGTGAGGGACAAAAAAACACAAGAGAGGTCGGGTGGATTTGTGGCAAACGTTGTAGAGACAAAGCCATCTAGTTTTGACGAGGCCGCTAGTCAGCAGATCTGGAGGGATGCCATGGTGGAGGAGTATGCCTCTATATATGAAGAATGATGTCTGGGAGGTAGTGCCACGTCCCGATGGGAAGTTGGTGGTGACTTACAAGTGGCTTTACAAGATCAAACATGTTGCAAATGGCGGCAAGGAGAAGTTCAAAGCTCGGATTGTGGCGCGAGAGTTCTCACAGGTAGAGGGAGTTGACTATGAGGAGACCTTTGCATTGGTTGCTCGTTATACTTCCATTAGAGCAATGATATCCATAACAGTTGAGATGGGATGGGGGATTCACTAGATGGATGTGAAGACCGCCTTTCTCAATGGTGTTATACAAGAGGTGTAGATTGAGCAGCCTAAGGGCTTTGAGTTGCATGGGAGGGAGTCTCATTTATGTAGGCTGAAGAAAGCCTTGTATGGACTAAAGCAAGCACCGAGGGCATGGTACGAGAGGATAGATGCTTACTTGCAGCAGATGGGTTTCCAAAAGAGTGATGCAGATCCGAAGCTATGCTTTATCATGATAGGTGACGATCCACTCATTTTGGTTTTGAATGTGGATGACTTGTTTGTATACAAGGGAGGACAGACTCATCCAACACTGCAAGAGATATCTTGCTTCACAGTTTGATATGACTGATATGGAGTTGATGCATTACTTTTGGGGTTGGAGGTTTAGCATGAGGATGGGCATATCTTTGTGGGCCAAGGAAGGTACATTAATGATATCTTAAGGAGATTCCATAAGGATGGTTGCATGCCTATGGCTACTCCTATGATCACCAACTAGAAGAAGATGCATGCATCTGATTCCGAGATGGTGAACCCCACTCTATGTGGACAGTTGATCGATTCATTGATGTATCTGGTCAACACTAGACCAGATATTTGTCTTGCAGTCAACACATTGAGTCAATTTATGATGGAGCCCAAGAGAGTACATTGGGTGGTTGCAAAACATGTGTTGACTCTTTGAGATACTTACAAGACATAATGGATTATGGTTTGGACTATGTCAGGTGTGATGGAGTCATATTGATTGGTTGCACAGACTCGGATTGGGCTAGCAGTGTTAGTAACCAAAAGAGTTCTTTCGGATGTTGTTTCTCGTTGGGCTCGACAGTTGTCTCATGGTTCAGCAGGAAACAGAGGTCAGTGGCATTGAGCAGCGCAGAGGCATAGTATATGGCAGCTAGTCAGGTGGGGGTGCGAGGCATTGTGGCTTCGCAAGATGCCTCATGGTTTATTTGGTCAGATGCTGAGACCAACTACAATTTACAGTCATAATCAGAGTTGTATTAAACTCTCTGAGAATCCGTTATTTCACGACAGGTCAAAGCATATAGAAATCAAATACCACTTCATCAGAGATTAGGTTCAAAGAGGGGCAATGAAGCTTGAGTATATATCCAATGATGAACAAGTAGTAGACATTCTCACCAAGTCTTTGCCAAGAGTCAAGCATGTATTCTTTAGGACAGGATGGCAGTGCTGAGCAGCACCTTCCTCGGTAAGGAGTGTTGAAGATTGTACCAAGGAGAGGTGTTACTAGGCTTTTATCCCTTTAGCCTAGTATGCACATTAATTACTTTTGTCTCAATGACATTTATGAGTTATATTGCTGTCATGGGTGGAAAAGGTCCCTAGAAGTGTTGTACCATGTACTTTTTCTAATATTAAAGTCACTTGTACTTTATAAAGTGACTTTATGTGAGAAGAAATAAGTGTACCTTTCTAATATTAAAGTGAGGTGAAAAATCACTTTATGAGAGAAATTAAAAAGGTACTAGGAGACTTTTAAGTGATGGGGCCAATGTATGAGGGGGGTCATTTGGGAGAAATGATCTCAACCACACATCTTGAGATTTGAGGATGAAATATCAACCATTGGATCCTAGGTTTAGGGATTCAATCTTTTCCAAGGAGAGAAAAGGAGGAAAAGGGAAACCATTGCTTCACTTCACACTTGAGAGAGAGCATGAAGAGAAGAGAGGAGAAGAGAAACTTCAAGGAGGAGGAGAACTTGCAGCAGAGAAAGGAGGGCTCGAATTTCTAGGAGGAGAGTTGTACTTGCAGCATAATTTTCAAGGAGTCGGAGGAACGAAAATCAAGGAGAGAGGCTGCACAAATTTCGAGGATAACAGCATAGAAATCGAGGCAGGAGGCATGAAAATCAAGGAGCAGACTAACACAAATTTTGAGGAGAAACAATGTTGGTTTGGCCTGAAATTCGAGGCATCAATCACAAGTAGCATGATTTTTGAGGCAAGTTTCAACAATTGTTTAAGCACGATTTTCGAGGAGGTATAGTCATCCATTTGCACAAAATTCGAGGTAGCTACCAACACAAATTTTGAGGCAAATTCTGGGCACTAATTCCAAGGAGATGGGTAGAGATATTTTGCTAAATTTCTGGGCATGTAAATTTTGTGGAAATATGAAATTTCAATGGGCACAAATTTCCAGAATAGGTGCAATTAATGCTACGACAAAAGGAAGATAATAAAATCCTCCTTCGAAGACATGTTTTCCCTAAAAGGTTGTGGGGTTTTTTCGGGGTCAACTGGACCAAGAACTAGTGTCTCATATGCGTTAAATGCTTGCATTAAATGTGCTTTTAATCTCTGTTACCAGAAACGCAATGTTGGGATTGGTTTTCGGTGAAAACCGCTCCCGAAACCAAACGGTACTAGAAACCACGTTTTATACGGCCGTATTCGTTTTGATTGATAAAAAACGGTTTTTAGGGAAACCGATGGTTTCCAACAGCGTATTTTCTAAAAACGTCTCTCTGTTTTGGCTGAAACGTTTTCGTTTTGCTTAGAAAGTTTTTCTCCATTTTTTAAAAATGGCAAATTCCTTTCTCAAACTTACTAATTTTTCTAAGTTTCCTTTTCTAGTTGCCTTTCACGCCTGGCTTCTCCCATTGCATGCGAGCTAGCAGTTGGCAGCCTGGAAAATTTGACGACTTTACGCTGTGAGAGCATGAGCAAGTTGCATAGTAGATTCATCATTCATCCTGTAGCATAAGCAGGTGTATGGAGAGAAGCGCATCCTTCAGCAGACACGGGTTTTCTCTGTAAAACTTGGAGAGAAGCTCATTCAGTCTGTGAATTCCCAATTTCTTGGTATGTTTTGATATTACCTTTGTATATTACTGTGTGTTAATTTTTTTTTTTTAAATTCTGTCTTCCTTTATCTTTGTTTGGCCTACGATTCAAGCTTCTTGGGGTTGAAATTATTTGTTTGTATAGCAAGCTTGGTTTATTATTAAAAATATCTGGACGTTCAATGTAATCATGTTATAAACCCTTTGCTATATAAAAATACACAAAAATACACAGGAGGGTAGAGATTTATATTACAATTAAAATTGTTCGTGGAAGTAAAGATACTTACTGACAAATTGGTATTAAAAAGATAAGACTTGATTATGGAATCGATTGCATGATGGGAAACTTCCAGTTTTGAAGAATCAACGGGTTTCAACTTTCAATCATAAGCAGACACTAACCATTCAAGGCTTACGGGAGAGTATTTGTAACGAAATAGAAAAGAAGAAGAGTGTGAATGAAAATAAGTCGGATAGATTGTTTAACAGTCGTGGAGAATGGAGGAGAAATAATAAATGTAGATTTATCCAGTTGGACATGATGGCTACATATAGATCCATTTTATTAAACTTTAATTTAGTTTAATTTACTTATTGATTTTATATTTTGATAAATGTGAATTAAGTCAAATGATTAATTTTATCAAAGTTCACTCAAATTTTTTGAAAGATTTTAGAATCCTAAAACCAGTTATATATAGTTCATTTAAAATGAGCTAAAACCCTAAATGAAAAATAATATATGTCACTATTAATGATGGTGAAATATGAAATGTAAAAAAAATTGGCCTGAAATGTAAAAAAAATTGGCCTGAAGTGCTTTGCCAATCACTCTCAGAATTGTCCTTTATCTTCTTGAAACGTCGTTATTCGAACTTTTACTTTTGTCGTAGCCTTTTCTAATTGATCTTTGTTGCATATTCAAGTAGAGAAAGATGGCTCACATGGCATGACAGGAGTACAAGGTTCTAATTTCAAGCTTGAAAAGATTGACATACAAAAGAAAAAAAATGAAAATCAAGTTCTGAAAAGCTCGACATACAAGAAAAGAAAAGGAAAATCATGTTATGGTGACGCAATTAGGCAGCAAGACATTCCGATTTGGTGTTTGATTTAAATATTTGTGCAATATTTGACTGTTTAGTTATATCAAAAGAGAAGAAGCTCTATTTTAGTCAGTGCTTAAATAAAATCCTACACTACTCTACATATATTAAGCCACATCGCAGGCAGTACCCCAAATCTACTGACCATAACAATGCTTTTGGAATTGGGTCAAGCTCAACAACTATTCTAGAAAATGAGCTTGACAATTTAGATTAATCTACTAACCATAACAATGCTTTTGGAATTGGGTCAAGCTCAACAACTATTGTAGAAAATGAGCTTGACAATCTAGATTATTAAGTTTATTTATCTTTTGACTATGAATTGTTAGGAGTGGCCTTAGAAATACATCTATATTCAAAAATATACATATAATAATGAGCTAAATTAAATTAATGATGGGCTAAATTCTCGCAAAGTATGACATTTTTCTTAAAACTAAATCACTTTTTATGAATGTTTCTTTACAAATTCACATGTGGAAACATTGAATTTTTATGATTAATGTTGTGTTTTATATTGTTAATTTTTAATCTTGTTTTTTCTCTCTCCTCGTTTCTTATAGGCGAAAACTACAAACTCCGTTTCTCGTATCGTTTTCGTTTCTCGTTTCGTTTCCCGTTTCCCGTTTCTGGTAACATAGCTTTTAATTATTAGTTGTTAGGAAAGAGAAAAATAGTAGAAGCACTCTTTATGTTTGCAAAAAAAAAAAAATGCATTCTGAAATTTATAGCAGCGTGACAAAACATGTGGGTTAGGCCTAAACAAACACATGCAAACTTGTAAACTGGGTTAAGGGTGCATATCATTGAATTTCTACAAAATATGCAAGCATAACTATCACAACACTAAAAAGAAGAAATAAAATGCTCTGGAATTGAGTACAAGGGAAGAAGTCTCAAAGGAAGGAGAGAGGCGTTTCTCCTTTGAAGTTAAAAGGGAAGCTCTTCTGCCATCCAAAGGCCAAAGGAAAGAAATTTTGAATAGAAAACTAGCCAGAGGAGATGGATCTAGTATAGGGGATGTATTTCTATCTCAAAATGGTGGCCCTCTACAAGAAACTACTAAAATGGAGCTCCAACTATTTAATGATCTAGCAAGAGCTATCTCAAGACCCCATACAATAACTATGCATGAGTCTCCCTGCCAAGGGTCGGGACCGAGCTACCTCTTGAGGTTTGACAAATTTGGGAGGTACAATGGTGTTGCATTTGACCTACCTCTCGGTACCCCTATCTACAAGCACCATGAAGAAAGTTATGATCCTCTAATTAGTGTCTATCGAGGGAAGCAAAAAATGTGAGCTTTGAGCCTAAGGGCCTCTCCCAAGAGTATAAGACCAAGCACCGCTAGTATCGGTACCAAAAAAAGGTAGAGAAGTTAAGTAATTCCTTAAACAGGTAATGAAATGGGCCATATATCTCATAGTAATGGGGGCATCTAAAAATTAAGTGTTCCTCTATTTATGTCTCTTGTAAATGGTAGAACCAACACAACCTAAATGGGAGTAAGAAGGTGTGAACTCTATTGGCATGGACTCAGTCTAACTTAAGCAAACTTGACCACCATACCTCTAAATCCTACAAAATTGTGGGTCTAATGACGATGTCCATGATGTTTTATTTGGACAAGGTGTCCTAAAAATGGTGTTGGAAACATTCTCTCTATACCCCTTAATTCACTTGAAGTTGGAAAGCCTACCTTGTCCCAAACCTAGGCCCTTCAAATTAAACCCCATATATGCATATGAGTTGGTAATCTCAAGCTTCACCCCTCTAAAATAAAAGTGGTAACCTAATAGAGACTTCTCCAAACAATTGAAGATCAACACATGGGTTTTCCCAAGCTTGACCATCAACTCTCAATAGTCAAAGGTCACAAAACATCATAAGAGTATCCAATTGTCTTTGTAGACCCTAAAGAGTGGATGACAAGATAAGATAAGATAAATGTATTAATGTCCAATTGATGACCACAAAAATAGGTCAATGGGAATGTGTTAGGTACGATGATGTTGGTGTAAAGCAAGAGCGCTAAAGTGGCTCCTATATAAGACAAAAATCAGGAAGTAAAAAAGCATACTAAAATAAAACCCTAGAGGTCTAGCTACAAAGAATGAATAGACAATCCAGGAGAAGGATGTACTAGAGTTCTCTCTACTAACATCCAAGTTTGCATGGAGATAACTCAACATAGATGTATGTCTTGAAGAATATCAAGACGGGGGCATCAGGCGGATATTGTGCGACTATCTGCAAGGAAGGGCATGTCGCTGAGGTCTAGAAGATCTTAGTATGCGACTAAACTGATTGTTGGAATGAGATCTGGTCTAGGGGCACCTCTCGGATCTCATTGAGACAGGAATAGAGCCTTCTATCCTCACTAATCTAGAATCAGTTGTTTCCATCTGTCGCCTAGTGCAATAAATTGAGAACACCATTAAAAAAAAAGGTACACCACTGTACTCATCATCAATGAAGATGAATATAGCATTTTTATATTTTTCTAGAGTATTATCACATGTTGGGCACCTTGTTATTATAATTGCTCATTTTCTATCTCTCTTGTGTGGCATAGCATCATCATGCATATCTGTTTGTAATCTGGCATTAGTGGATTCCAATTGATATAGATATGAGGAATAATAGTACTATAGTTTTTGCCAAATATGATAACAACCTAGGAGTCTTATTAACGCAGTTACTCAAATCTTATTTCACTTATCGATTATTGATGGGAAATTTATTTCTTGTTTTGGTCCAAAAAATTCTCAAAAAAGATGAAACATTTTCTTTAAGTTACAAAAGCGACATATTATTCAAAATTAACCAAGACATGCACTCATCTTCTCATAGACCTAATCAAGGTAGTTTCCTACTGTAATTTAAACTTGGATCTTGATATGGTAGGTACCCCAGTCTTACCACTCCAAGGATAGCCCAAAATTCCAGTTTGATTGTCAAGGTCATCAAATATGGGCCACACACTGTGCAAATTCAAGGACACGCTTTGGGCACCACATCTCCAAGTTGATTCACGAGTGTCCTCCCTTATTCCAAATATTAACATTATATGTGATAATCGATCAAAAAATCATAATGAGAACATAGTTGCCCAATAAGAACAACGATACATCAGAGCCCCATGCTTCGCCAACTCAAAATAAATATCTTTGTAACTATAGTCAATTTTATTGTAAACCACCACCTGTGTACTTTTGTACATCATGGGTATCCAATTTACGCAACATGGTCCTTTGCAGAATATGGGCAATATGCTTCTACATTAATTACTATGCATTAGTTCATTCAACCAAGAACAAGAATTTGCCTTTCCTTATTTTCCTGACCATCCATTCAGAGCAAACTGGTTTGCTTACCCGTATCAATGTCACATGGTTCAAGTTCGGCAATGATTAGGTTTGGTTTGAGTTCGAAATTTTTTATGAGGCTCAAAAGAGGTTCGCCATTTGGTTCGTGTATATATATATATATATATATATATAGGATAAAATAGTAAGAAATCAACATCAGTAAACATCAAAAATGCTATCACGGATATAGAAACTGCAAGGATAAATTACAAGCTTGAGTTGTGACATGAAGTTACAAGTTTTGATCTACGGCCTTGGTCAACTCAAAAGTTTTTTAAGTTTGCCAAAATTCGAACCTCAAGGTTAAAGTTCGACGAACGTTGTGACATAGGCTCGTATTACAATAGCTCTAGAAATGATCCTCCACTGATCTGTGATATAATATCTTTCATTTTGTCCTCCCCACCCATTACAACATTTTCACAAGAAAGCTCTATGATGTGGGATAAATGAGATTCCGTATTCAATATTTATGTACTTGTGTCTATGGTACCTCTCCTCTTAAAAATCAAAAACCAAAAATCGAATTGAATCAGAAATTCGATAGAGGTGCTAAGTTTTAATCGAAAATTGAATCATCTGTTACTAATTATCGAATTATTTTCCCTTAAATCGAAAGATGAATCATTTATCACTAGTTATTGACTTATTCTCCTTTAAAGCTCTACTGGACTTATTTTGCAGGATTTTGGAACTAATATGGCATATAAATTATATGATGCGCTGCTAGATTTATCTTGACATATAGACTATTGGGATTAGGGTTTAGGTTTTTAGAGCCTGAGCTTATCTTTCATTCAATAGGGTAGGAAACCACAACTTCTTTTTTTCAAAAAAAACAGAGGCTAAGCTATTCATTGGAATCAAGGTATACTAAAAACTTTTGACTGATCATGTCTTCGACAACTACAGGATACATAGGTTGTATTCTGCACTTGGACTAAATAGATCAATTCCAACAGCTATAAGCTCTAGGGTAGGAAACGACAACTTACCATGTCTAACGTAGATTTCGAATAGAGAAAACGCTGGGACCCAGAAACCGACGGTCCCCCGCTATCCGCAGCTGAAAGAAGACGTGGAGGTTCTGCGCAGTAGCCACGAGAGTACGAATGAAGAAATCGAGAACATAGCTGTGAAGTCCTTCGCAAAAACTTGAAGCCAATTGCCATCCTCGTATCGATTCTTGCTCTCCTGCGATGCAATCAGAACTAGTGACGATGACGACGGATAGCTAATCTCTTTAAAACCCTAAACCCCGGCAATGGCAAGCGGGAGCTTTGATCGTTGTTTGTTTGTTTGGCAAGATAATTAAAAACGAAGCTCCGGTATTCTTTTAATAAATAAATAATTCAAGAAAAAATCCCAAAAATCACCATTTGAGCTAACTAAATTAAAATGGTTAAAGTGAGGGTTGGAATTGATAACTACATGAATTTCTTTTTGCCCATTTTTAACAAGAATAATAAGTAATTAAAAATAATAATTTTTTAACTGAAAATTGATAATATTTATATAAAAATTAATTAACCGAAAAATAATAATAATTATAGAAATTTTCAATTACGTTTTTATGAATGTTGTTTAACAAAATTCATTCCTATTAAACTAGCAATTGCACCGAGGTGCAAGGGAACGCCGAATGGAGGAGATGTGAATCGTTTTTTGCTATATGAGGGGTAAAAACTGAATTGTGATTTAACAGAATAAAATCCAAAGCTGAACAGATAATCATAAATGGTAAGTAGAAATATGATCACCTAAGGTGGAAAGCCTATAGCTATTAATGTTATTTATTTTTTATTTTTTATTTATTTATTTTATTTATTTATTTTTATTTTTTTATTTTTTTTAATCTTTTCTTATCATAGCATTTAATTATTAAAAATGAAATAAATATATAAATTCAAACTTTAAATATTATTTAATTATTTGTAACATTTGATTTATTTGATAATAATAAAAACAAATGAATATCTTTTGAATAATGCGCCGAGGCTATCTCCCTCTTTTATAAAGCGCTCGAATATTAATAGAAATCCTCCCCTTGTAAACTGTATTAAAAGGCAATATCCCGATGCTCATAGCTTAACACGCACTTATATTTTGATGGTCATGCTCTCATTATATTTTGATGTTCTAACTTCTTAGACCATAACCCCAAGCAATAACAAGTATACGCCCTCTCGAAAGGCTCACGACGGACTTTAGTTTAATAAGCATTGACCAACCTTAGAGTTAAAACCCCAAGTCTTATCAAGTCATTAGATCATTAATATGGGATCACTACATACCTTAATTTTAATACTGCGAACATCAATCGACGATACCATAGACACTTTCACATACATATCTCGAACAAATAACTTCTTAAAAGAAAACACATGCCCTTAAACCCTTAACTAATAAGTCTACTCAAACTATAATATTAAATAAATTTATATAATATTATTATGTTAAAATAATTAAAATAAAATTATATATATATATATATATGGATGGTTGATGGTTTATTAAATTGAAATGTTTTTTAAAAAATACCAATCAAATTATTCATAAAATACTTGAAAACCCAACATAATTTTGATGCAATTCTTGATTTTCCATAACTCTGTTAATGTATTTGTATTTACAATCGAATCCCGTAGTAATTCCCTACTGAACCAGCGCATCTCGGTGGTACATTTTTATTTTTATATTCCTATGTATCAATCAATCACGAAGCAATTCCATGGCAGACTATACAAGGGATTGAATGGAAAGGCGGTGCCTGCTTAATCCCATACTGCCCGAGAATGTACTGTAACTCTCCAACTCGAACGTCGTCTCCAGCACTCCCTTTAAAGCCACCTCCAATTCTGATCTCATTACTATTGCACCTTTGTGCATCTGCATCACACCAATCAGAAGACGCGGGTGTCTCCGGAAAACCTCCAACAATTCCAAAACCAACGATCTATTTGTTACAGCTCTCCATTCTTTGAAAACATGATCGAAATCCGATTTGGTCATAAACTTGATGACTTGAGCTACCAGTCCTATGGTTGCTTCCTGATGCGCGCCCCGTTTCTCTATTGAAAACTTCACAACCTGAAAAAAGTATAACAAAAACACTTTAGTGGATCGTATGGAAATTAATTTGGGGATTGACGTTTTGAAAAGTACTCTACCCGACCTGCAATGGCTGTGACTTCGCGCAATTCCACGTAATCTGTTTCAGTGTATGAACACAGATTCCGAAGAATTCTCGCTGCATTTATCCCCTGAATCTCGTCTTCCAGCACAGACATCAGCTTTACGATTATATTTGAGTCATATTTGCTACGACCATGGATCTTAAGGCTGATGATTCTTCGGCAGTTGTGTTTACTTTCGAGAGAGAGAAGAGCCAGAGCTTCTCCTGCCTTTCTCACCAACTTTGTCATCGTCGCAACGTACTGGCCTTCAGTGGCAATTCTCTCCATGAAAAACATGGAGAAGAGATCACGCAAAATTCCGCCAGTGCTCCCGATACTCTCTCTGCCCGCGTCGTCAAGTGCAAGACTGGTCAGCGTGTCGATCGCCAGGATTTGCAGACCATTCGTTGATATTTCTCTGTAGTGGATAATGTCTCTGAGATTGCTTATGGAAAATACTATCTCGCAAATCTCCTTCCTTAAATCTTCCCTGTGAAGCCTGTACTGCTTGCCAACATTCTTAAGAGGTTCACAGCAAGCTTGACAATCTTGATTTCTGATTTGGGGGTGTTGGGATTTATCTCTGCGAGGCTTATAATCTTCGGAAGAAGTTCTTTGTTGCTTCCGATTTTAGCGCAGTTGACATGGTCTTTTGCCAAGTTTTTCAGTATCCGAAGCCCCAGCAGACTGAAAAACGAGTATTCGTATTCACTCAAGCAGGGATCCCTGTATTGCCTGTGCAGATTACACGTCTTGGCAAAATCTCTGGAATGGATTTCGATCTGCTTGCTATCATACAACAAAGAGGCTATGGACTCCTTAGACCCGGAGATGGCTGCCACCCGAATACAATTCTGGTTTGTTCTCCGCCGCCGCTCTTCGAATCTCCTGCTCGTGATGGTTATTCCAATTCAGCATCTCGATCAGCCTCTCCACCACGTCGCTCATGGTTATGATCGCCCTCAACGTCTCTTCCGCGAATCGATCACTGTTAACGAGCATGCACATAATCGGTGCTCAGACCCCGCTGCCAACACTCCATCCCACGAAGTGGAGGTGGGGAATGTTAAACCCGCCTTACCGGCCGCGTCCAACAGATCTCACAAAACAACGCCCGCCTCGACTATGAAGGGCCGTACACGTGGAAAAATCTGAATCGCGCGAAGGGCAATACGGTATTGCTGCTATTGGCTGGGGTGAACAGTGTTTGGTCACCCCAAGCCCGAATATTATAATAAGCACGTGTCCATTTCTTACTTGACGGAAGGGCGAAAACAAATCAATGTGATTGGTTGTACTAAATAGTGTTTGCACAGGTAAAGCCTGGAGAGAAAACGCCTTCGGCGTAAATATATGGCTTCTCAGATTTTTAATCCACTTCCGATATTTTTATTGAAAGTGATTTCTTTTTTTATCCATATTTTATAACACATAATTTACATGAAAATTTACCAAATAGATGATATAGTGAAATTGGATAATTGATATAAGTGAAATTGGAAGAAAGAAAGAAAGAAATTATTTTAACGTTCAAGAGGTTAAATATAGCCTATGGGACAGATTGCTTCTTTGACTAGTTTATGTATTCGGCCCATTTCATGTGAATCCTCACAATAAATGCTCCTAACTTCTCGACAAACCCCTCACTGAATATATTATCCCAAGAGCTAGCTACCAGTTTATTTGCACAACTTTCCCTGTTGTATTTGAAGGCCTCACATTTTTAAATGAAATGCTTTTTTGTTTCCACTTTTCCGAAAGAACAAAAAATACACACTATTTCCTTCCACACTTCTTTTGGCCTTTTCCAGCGCCATGTTTCACAACGGAGTTTATGAGAATTAGTCCTTAACTAAGCAATAAGAATTTTGGCTCTCCAAGGATTTATTATTTTAAGGTTGAAAGTGTTTTTCATTTTTAAAAACTTGAATGACAATCAAGTTTAATGATATTAAGAATAAGCGGGTTTTTCTATGCTTTAATACACTTGTTGTAATGGTTACATTGTCTATGCATATTCAAATATAAGTCGATAAAGATTACTATATTTGGACCAACCTTTGGTACATTCGATAATATTGGGACAAGACCTCTTATCTAACAAGCATAATCAAAGCACTCCCTATCAATTCTTTTGTGACTTTTGGATATCACTTTAAAGATTGAGCCATCATTATTCTTATCGTGAAGTTAGTTAGTGATCAGGAGATCAAGTCCTTTGTGGAAAAATGCTCAAAAATTTAGTTGCTCAGAATTGGTCCAAACTAGATCGATTGGAAAGAGCTCAGAAAAACGATCCTGTGGCCGTGAACGGCACTCAAATCCGTTACCGTATGAAGAAGTTATTGCATTTTGAAATCGCCCAATAACCTTCAATTTTGAAAGAGAATTTTTTTAATTTTATGTGTTGGGAATTTTTTTTTTATTAAGGTTTAATTATTAAATTAAATTATATATTTAATAATATTTTATATGATTTTAATTGATCATAATTATATTGTTTTATATATATTTTAATTAAATTTTAAAAACTTTATTAAAAATAAATACCACACATAATTATTAAAATAAATATATGTTAAAACCCAATATGCAAAGTTTTAAACCCAAATCTAAATTTCAACGTGTGATATTATGTTGGCACACGAAATGTCAAATGGTATGGCATAATGTATGGTTTAAAGTAAAGCCATGTGGGTTTAAAGCACGTGTTGTGGAGTGGAGCGGAGTTTTATTTACATATATGGTTATAACATTAATACATGTCGTAACCAACTCAAAGTTTGAATCACCACTTCCGAACGGTCCGGTCACGTGGACCCTATCCTTAGCACTTATAACTGACGGATTAAATGGTGGAGTGCCAAAATTCTAGCGCCGACCCCAATTTTATCGGGCCTATTTGGAGTTTCTCCACTTTTGGAGGAGCTTTCCTAGCCCTAACTGGACAAAGTCAGTTTTGGTCATAACTTTGGCTAGGGAAGTCCTTTTGAAGCGAATTTATTATTATTATTTTGGTGTATTGAAACAATCTGGAGCTGTTGGACAGGTTGCAGAGCCATCAGGGCACTATGTCAGCGATTTTATCAGCGAATTTTCTTGTGGAGCCACTAGGGCTTGGTGAAAGATCAACTGTATTGGACTATACTCATCCATTTGAGGTGAATGAATAATCGATTTTTACTGTTTTCAGTCCTCTGTTTCTGAATTTGCAGCTATTTTAGCCTTTTGAGGATTTATTCACAGTTTAATACTTATTTTGAGCATTAATGAAAGAGGGAAAAGCCTATTTGGAGGCTTTTGGACCCAGCAGAGGTAGCCCAAGGGAGGGGTGAACTACTTAAACAAATGCTTACTGTTATGTTGTGCATTTTTGCTTCTATATTCCAGATTTTACTACATTAAACAGTAAATTTTAATAAGTCCACTTTTCCCAATGAGACTTATATAGTGATCAAAACTCATTAGTTTCACTTCAAACCACATTCATTCCATTTCAGAATACTTGAACTTGCTTATTCACACATAAAATTTGGTTAATGAATACTTTGCAAACGTAAACAAATACTTTCATTGACAAATCGATTTAGTGTTTACCTTATATTTCTTTAGGCAGAGCCAGTAAGAGGGCCAAAAGCTTCTGGTTTCATCCTTTCTAGTAAAGGCAAAATAACCAGTAAAAGCCCCTACTGTCTATCTCCATAAGAACATTTTGTTCATGTCACTCGCATCGATTGGTATCGTAGCTCTAGGTTGAGCTCTAAGAGTTTGTGAAATTTAAAAGAGATCAGGTTATCTCCGTTAAAATTTGATGCTTACTAGGCTGAAATTGAAAAGAGGGGAAGGTCAATTGGAAGGTCAATTTGATGCTTACTAGGCTGAAATTGAAAAGAGGGGAAGGTCAATTGGTTAGAGCACAAGATAATCCTCAACCAAGGAGGGCTAGGGTGCCATTATCTCCACCTTCCATTTCATCATCATTAGCCTTAGAATCAGCCACAAACATGTCTTCCAGAGAAGGAGAAGTACATGAGGAAATGGATCCCAAGGAAGAAGAAAGAGTCTTTAGAAAATCTTTCTTGGACACGACTGAGATGGTTAGGATCCTATATCAGGAGAGAAATGATAGGATTGTTGGAGAAGGGTCTAGAAACCAAAGAGAAGAAGGAGATTCTTCAGGAGGGAAGAAAGACAAGGATGAGTCTAAGAAAGGGAATGGAGGAAATGGTGATCCACCATCTCCATCGTCATCCTCTTCCTCCACATCATCCTCTTCAACTTCTGTTAATCAGTGATACAAAACAAAAACATCTCTTAGAAATCCTTTGTTAAAGCTTGATGTAAAGTTTGAGTTGCCTATGTTTAATGGTGATGTGAATGCAGAAAAATTGGATAACTGGATTAGATAGCTGGAAGTCTATCTAAGAATTTAGAATTTGCATGATGATGACAGAAAAATCCAATTAGCCTCATTGAGAATGGATGAGTAAATATATTTGTAAGCTGGCTCAGAGAGGAAATTAAAAGCATCTCTAGCAACTCTAACTTGAATGATTATTTACCTGCTATTATGAAAAAATTATCCTCCTGTCTATCCTAAAGCAATTATGAATTGGCAAAATTGTGAATCCTTTAGGTCAAATAAAAGATTATACCCATATTTAGAAGGAGAGAAACTCTACTTGAAGACTATGTGCCTACACACTCTGTTGAAATACATAGAGGTTTACACTACTCACAACATCATTCTTAATGTCTAACCTTAACAAATTTAGGTGAAGTCTACAAGGTGCAGCTACACATTTAGAAGCTAGAGGAAAGAATATTTTTGATGAGGATAGTAATTTTAAAAACAAAGGAAAGAAGAGAGTTGCTAATTCAAGAAAGGAAAAAGGAAAGTTATTTTGCAAGAACTGTTCAAAGACAAGTCATGATGAAGATCATTACTGGAAGCTTCATCCTGAACTGAAACCAGAAAAATACAAGAACAAAAACAAGACCAAAGAAAGGGAGCAAAATGTAGCAACAGTTGAGCAAGACTTAGGGTCAGACTCAGGAGATGAGACAAAAAGCATAGCCATGGTTTTAAAGAACATTAAGGGGAAAGAAGTGGTGCAAGACACAACTCCTAGTTCTAGCTCTTTGAATGGTCGTGCCAAAGATACTATGAAGAAAAAAGGAGGACAGAGCTTTTCCATGTGAGGGGTGAACAAACATGTCAAAATTGACAATACTATTTGACAAAGGTCACGTTTAATCTACATCTCAAGACTGTCAAGAATAACTTGAGACCATTCCACATCCGCTCTTATCCATTTGATGGATATGTAAGGATGCCAATTTGCAAGTCTCAAGAAAGTGCATATTGCACTTTGCAATAACTGCACACTTTATTGACATAGTTGAACTTGATGTGGTGCCACTTGATATCTCAGGTATTGATTTGGGAAGTCCTTATTTATTTGACAGGAAGACTATCTTTCATCGCCATGAAAACAAGTATCACTTGTTCAAAAATGGTAAAGAGTACATTGTGAGAGCTCACAAGAGGAAGCTGGAATCTTCTGTACTCCATGCAAGTCAATTAAAAAGACTGGTTAATGCAAGCCAAAGTCTAACTTAGTTAATGTTGAAACGACCAGATTTTGAGCATTTGCCTTTTTATGATGTTGCTAATAACATGTCTCAGTTTTATAACAGTTTGTCTTTGAAAGAAGATGATGTTATGTTGCACAAATTACCTTTTGTGATAATGATCGTTGAATGAAGTACAAGCAAAGTAGTAGCAAGAAGGACAAATCTAACGAAGATGGGAAAAGCTTTAAACCCGAATGGTAGAATTTGCCATGGGAACAGTTTGCAAGGTGAAAGTTATTTTAAGTCTTCTGGGAAGTTTGATCAATGTAGAAATTTTTTTTTTTCTGCAGATTACAATTTCTATTCTACAAATTTTAATAATTTGCATCATGACTCCGTCAATCTTAGCAATGGTCGATAAGTTGATTCCAGAGACAGATTATCATTTTCTCAAAAGCTTCATTTGATGAAATCGGGTAGATTTCGGTTATTCAAGGGTGGAAGAGTGGAGAATCAGTCTCCACATTATCAGTTTCACTAATCAGAGAACTTTTGGGGTCCAAAAGCTTCCCATTTGGGAGGTGTGAATAGGAGATCAAGTCCTTTGTGGAAAAATGCTCAAAAAATTAGTTTCTCAGAATTGGTCCAAACTAGATCAATTGGAAAGAGCTCGGAAAAAGGATCCTGTAGCCACGAACAACACTCAAATCCGTTACCGTATGGAGGAGATATTGCATTTTGAAATTGCCCAATAACCTTCAATTTTGAAAGAGAATTTTTTAATTTTATGTGTTGGGAAAATCTTTATTTTTTTATTAAGGTTTAATTAATTAATTAAATTATATAGTTATTAATATTTTATATTTTAATTTAATCATAATTATATTGTTTTATATATGATTAAATTCAAATTTAAAAACCTTATTAAAAATAAATACCACACATAATTATTAAAATAAATATATGTTAAAACCTATATAAAAGTTTTAAACCCAAATCTAAATTTGCTGTAGGGATGATATGTTGATAATACCTAAAATGTGAAATGGTATGGTACAACGTATGTCTATGTTTAAAAGTAAGCCACAAGCCAAAAGCACGTGTTGTGGAGTGGAGCGGAGTTTTATTTACATATATGGTTATAACATTAATACATGCCATAACCAACTCAAAGTTTGAACCACCACTTCCGAACGGTCCAGTCACGTGGACCCTATCCTTAGCACTTATAAATGGCGGATTAAATGGCGGAGAGCCAAAATTATAGCGCCGACCCCAATTTTATCAGGCCTATCTGGAGTTTCTCGACTTTTGGAGGAGCTTTCCTAGCCCTAACTGGACAAAGTCAGTTTTGGTCATAACTTTGGCTAGGGAAGTCCTTTTGAAGTGAATTTTTTTTTTTTTATTTGGTGTATTGAAGCATTCTGGAGCTATTGGGACAGGCTTCAGAGCCATCAGGGCACTCTGTCAGTGATTTTATCAGTGAATTTTCTTGTGGAGCCACTAGGGCTTGGTGAAAGATCAGCTTTATTGGACTATACTCATCCATTTGAGGTAAATGAATAATCGATTTTTATTGTTTTCAGTCCTCTGTTTTTTAATTTGCAGCTATTTTAGCCTTTTGAGGCTTTCTTCACAGTGTAATACTTATTTTGAGCATTAATGAAAGAGGGAAAAGCCTATTTGGAGGCTTTTGGACCCAGCAGAGGTAGCCCAAGAGAGGGGTGAACTGCTTAAACAAATGCTTACTGTTATGTTGTGCATTTTTGCTGCTATATTCCAGATTTTACTACATTAAACAGTAATTTTTAATAATTCCACTTTTCCCAATGAGACTTATACAGTGATCAAAACTCATTAGTTTCACTTCAAACCACATTACTTCCATTGCAGAATACTTGAACTTGCTTATTCACACATAAAATTTGGTTAATGAATACTTTGCAAACATAAACAAATACTTTCATTGACAGATCAATTTAGTGTTTACCTTATATTTCTTTAGGCAGAGCCAATAAGAGGGCCAAAAGCTTCTGGTTTCATCCTTTCAACCATCCTTTCTTTAGGCAGAGCCAGTAAGAGGGCCCCTACTGTCTGTTAGACTCCTATACCAATACGTGTCATATTTCATGATTAACTTGATGAGCTATGCAATATGTTCATACCTTTTCTTATTGCAAAGGTTTTCCATATTCTCAAAAAATCAAAAAATTTAAAAAATGTAAAGAGGGTATACCCTAAAAGAAAAATGAAAGGGTGAAAAGAATAAAAATGGCCAAAAAAGTAAAAGAAAATGAACCCCACTAAAAGAAAGGCCAAGGAAAGTGTGCAAGTCTAAATGCCACTACTATTTCATTTTCTGTAATAACCAATTGTGTGCAGCTTGTCAAACTTTTGCCACAATTTATGAAGAGTCAAACTGTTTAAACTTGACTCATTCATTTTTCAATTTCATGTTGTAGAATAGAGAATAAAATCTGACCAAACTGTTTAATCTTGGCAGATAAGTAGATAGGTAGAGTTAATAAAAGGTGTTCAACAGTTTAATATGAGCCCTTGGATGTAATAAGTGTAGACTTAGATAGGTTTGCCATGTAAAAGAAAAAGAAGATTGATAAGGGTTTGCCAGTCTAAGTGCACCCTAATAAAGAAGAGAAAATGATAGGGTAAAGTAGGTAGGGTAGGTAGATGTTGTTGCAGAATTATATGTGATGAATGATGGTTCTAAATGTGTTCAATTGTACTTTCATCACAAATGCAAAGGCAGATACTACGTTGGAAAAAATTCACAGCAAAGCAAAGTCAAGATTATTAATTTCCTCTTCATTTTTCCCTAAAGATTTCACTAATTTCCCCTAAGTGCTAAGGTATTTGAAAATTAAAGGGGCTCAAGGCATTTCCTTGACTTTTGGAGGGACCGGACCCTCGGCCCAATAATTGGAAAAAACCTAAGTACTTAAAATCATTCATCATCACACTCATTTACTTCAAAAAAAAATTTCCTAAGTAAAATCTCATTTTACTTAGGAAAATCATGAGATATTTCACAAAAAACCCTCAAAATCACATTTTATCCTAAGTTTAAGTGATGAAGTGATTATGATGTAATTTGCTTCTAAAAACTTCACTTTCTTAGTTATATTAATGTATTTTGAAGTTTACCTTAAACCCTTGCCATATTAACATTGATTTTATTTTATTAACTCCTTATAGAAATGACCTTTCCCTATTTTATATATAACTCCTTTTATCTAATATCCTAAAAAACCCATATATTATAATTTTAACCAAAGTATTTAATTCCCACTTGTTTAAATAAAAACCCACTTTATACCCCCTTTGGTTAAAATATATCATTATATTTTATTCCCGCCCCCTATGGTAAATAAGTCGCATTGATTTAATTACCATATAATAAAAAACATTTAAATATATATTTATATGTGTTTAAAATAAAAACAAACATTGCCCGACCATCCACTGTACAAGGAATTAATTAATCCTTATGATCAGTTAATAACCGACACCCGCCAATCAAAACGCTCCCGAAATGATTAATTAATAATAAATTGCGTCGGGCCCTCCTATTAACTCCCCGTCAACTTCACGCCCCAACCACCGTTCGATCATCCGCTCCAAGATCAACGGCTGTTGATAATTCCGCTGGCCATCCCCTATCCGAACAATAACGCGCGAAATGCCAGTGGTTTTCAAACAGTACCATGACCACGTGTCATTCGTTCTGTGGAATCGCTGCTCATCCACTTAATACTGCCTTCCCTCAAAAGTGGTGCAGAAAAAAACCGCTTACCAACTCCCCCCCCGGTGACTCACCTGTCCTACATACTGACGTCATTTATTAAAATAATAAAAAATTCACCACCCTTTTGACTTTGTGAATTAAAAGAAAAACCCGCGTCTTTTTCATTATTTTGTACGCTGAAAACGACTTCGACCTCCATGCAAAGAATTTCAAAAAATCAACTGTCAAGTGCCATTAACTGAATTCTGCTGAAGACCACTGCCAGACCAGTATTCTAGTACCCGCCGCAGCCTGTACCTGTTTAAACATAATTCATCTCCTAAAAACAGGTATTTACCCTATTTTTCATTTAAACTCTGTGAAATCCTGCCTTTCGTTTAAATTCCGCACCAAAGACTGCTACAAAGTTTATTTTAGTCTTCTCTTTTCCCATAATTTCAAATTGCGTCCACAAAAACCTGTAATTTTGCTCAATTTCTCACCATAAGCCGAATTTCCATTTTTGAATCCACAAGAACCAAAAATGTAAGTTCCTGTGGCTTTAAACGTCATCCCATTGAACGCCCCTCACAGAGACTTGGATTATTTATCATTAGTCGACAGAGATTTCCAAATTAAAGACTTAGTTTTTAGTGAAAGCCCTCTTCGAATTTTTTGTCGCTGCAAAGACAATTATTTGAATGGCTTGGATATGATTGGGTTATGGGAATCTAATCTTCCCAGGTACCTTTTTCCCTCTATCCATATTTTTCCTGAAATAATCCATTTTTGCCATGCAAATTATGATCCTAACCAAAAAGCAGTCTTATCCCCAAATCAAGATGTCCTTTTCCCAATTACTGCTCAGTCTATAAATGAGATGCTACATTTTCAACCTGATCAAGCCCTTACTTCCTTGTCCATGGCAGAATTACTTGAGAAATCCACCAAACTATCCCATGAAGAATTAAGTCACATCTGCCAGACCTTTATGTTGCCTGATCATCAGCCTAAATGCCCTCCCCCTTATGGGTATGTTTTTTTCACTGAGGAAGGTAAACTTGTTTTAGATATGATATCCTTTATAATGGGCTTTAATACCAGTGAATATGTTAACCATTTAATCCTAGTATTATTGTCTATTTTTACCCCTAGACAACCTCCTGCTGTCAAGTATGACTTTGCATCCTATATTGCAGACAAAATCCATGATCAATTCATGAGATTAGAGAATGAGAAGGTGTTCAAGTATTCTTCTGTAATTTACCATCTCATACTCTATTACCAGTCAGAAAATTTCCCTTTCTATATCAAAACGCTTGATGCCTAAGGGAATCATAGGTCTGTTATCTTTTGGTCAGCCATCACTCATAGTTCTCGAGATTCCCCCTATTCCTATAATGAGTTCATTGATCTTTTTATACACCCTGCAACCACCTTGTTGACAGGAGTTTCTCCTCCAAGACTTAGCAGTGAAATCAAGAAAACTTTACAGCTCTCAAAACAATACAAAGTTGGTGATTGGTACTTATACCAAAATCACACAGAAGTCATAGTATATGGATGTGAATTATGTCCATTCAAATTGCCAAAATATGTCCCCATGAGACTCTTTTCATTAGAGTATTTCAGGCAAATGAACAACTTTGATATAATTCATTTTTGTAATGCAAAGAAGAAGGCTCAACTCCGGATCAAAAGTCAATTAGGTCCCTTTATCTGTAACTCTAGGGATGCAGGGGAAGAAGCTGAAAAGATATTACAAGACCGTTTCAGATTACAAAAGAGTTTCTATTGGGTGACTTATGACCCATTCAACCTCATTTGTGATAAAAGAATGAAAAATAAATCAGCACCATACATACATCAAAGAATCCCAGAGATTGAAAAATATGCTAATACAGATGAATGGATATAAGGAACATTGATAGAGCAGGATAGTGAGCAGGTCAATGTAGACAATGTTATGAAAGATCTTGAAAAGATGCTTGACCTAGACTCTTTTACACAGGTACCAAGATCAGAAGTTGGTCCTTCCTCAGCTGGGATTTTTCAGCAGAAATTACAAGAAAACATTGCACTATCATCTAAGGGAAAAGAGAAAGAGGTTGGTATACAAGTTAAAGAGACATTCACTATGACAGAACAACCTCAAACTTCCAAGGGACAGGATCAAGTACATGTTTCTTCTGTTCAAATCAATCCAGTAGAAATGTCAATTTTGCAGACTCCATCAAATGTGGAAAAAGGCAAAAAGAGAGATGCCGAAACTGCTACTCCTCTCACTGAATCTTCACAACAGCATCAGGCCAAGAGACAGAAATTGAATACTCCTCCAGAAGTAGAATCTATTGATGAAATCCTTGATAGTCGAGGACAAGAACAATTGGGCAGTCAACAAATAGGTTCAGTCAATGGAGCATCCACTACCTCACAAAGGAAGGAGCTACAGAAGCAACAGAGTGTTGAAATATCTTCTTTCAAAACACCAGTTAAAGATGCAGGAGATATAAAGAAGACATTTATCAATATAAAATCTAGGAACGATCCTTTAAGAATCCAGGTTTATAATCAATATTTGAAGATGGCTCCTAAGAATCAAGAAAGATTGATGTCAGCTTATGACATTCAACAAGGCAAAATGATAATGAGTCACTTCAAACCCAAAGTGCAACAACCTCAAACAGCTGCTGATTATATTAGAACAAACTTTGAAGTCCTAGAAAAGGATATCCATCCTTTAGATCAGATTGAGTTACATAAGTAGACTGGTGAAATGATCTATTCTACTTTGACTGATAAGGCAATGGCAGCTCACAGGATACAAGATTCTTTGGAGAACACTAGTACACAATTACAGCTTGAAAAGGCTTCTTCTCAAGCCAAAGACAACAGGATAAAAACATTGGAGGAAATAATAATTGGTTTGGGTCACAATTCAAAGAGTGTCAAAGGTATAGAAGCTCTAATCAAGAAAAAAGATGATGACATTGCAGCTTTGAGAAAGCAGTTGAAATTGCCAGCTTCAAGACATCCTCAAACTGAAGAAGTAATAAAGAAGAATTCTGAAGAAGAAATGATGGAATTGCTCTTGAAAATGAATGAGCAACTGACTGAAACAGAAAAAGAGCTTGAACAAGCATTAAAAGACAAGCAGTCCAGTATTCCAGTATCTACAACAGAGGTTATCATAGGTACAACGAGTCAGCCAACAAGTCAACCAACAGAGCCATCACAGGTAAATACTTCAAATTTGAGTACAGAAGAACTAATAAAATCAATGAATGACTTGAAACTTCAAGTAACAAAACTTCAACACACAAAGTTACAGCTTATTAATTTGGAACAGAGATATGATCTCTCAAAAATGATTGTCGCTGACAAAACAAGAGAAGTCAAAAAGTTGGAAAAATTGGTTAAAGCTTTGGAAAAGGATCTCACATTGGAGAAACCTTTAAGAGAAATAAATGACATTCTTTGGGATGATATTATTCAGTCAATAAAAGATATTTGGTCTTCAATTCAAATAATATATGAGCAGAATGATTTGGTCAAAGTAGCTCTGGATGAAGTTGAAAATACACGAGCAGAATTAGGAAATAGGCCTGAGGAAGCCAATCAACTCATACAATTTCTAAACACCCAAACCAGACAACAACTTGCAGATTTGGGTATTCAGGATAGAACTGGAACAATCTTAGGGATAAAAAGAGTTTTTACTAAAATAACTCTTATGCAAAATTTAGAACGAAGGTGCTTTGACATGCAAAGTGAAATCATTGCTTTCAGATAAAGGTTTGATGTTTTATTGAATAAAGGGTTGCCCAGCCCTATGGTTTCAGAAGATAAAATAATGGACCTGGAAAATTATGTTAAGAAATTGGACATACATGCTCACAATCAAGCCAGTTCCTCTACCATTTCATCAGAAGCAACATTACCTACAAGAAGGAATCTTCATGACAGATTAGAGAATTTGTTTTATCTTGAACATGAAATAAAACATTTGTTTCCAAATCAGCCTAATTTCTTCAAATATACCGAGGTTGATGAAACATTGAGGAAGCTTCAACGGACAAGAATAACAGAAGATAAATGGTGGGAAGATCTGTTGGAACTTTTGTAAAATTCATCCTTATATGAAATTTTGTCTACAGTATAAAGGATAAAGGGGTAAACAAAGGTCAAAGAGTATCGGTTCAGTTAAAAGTGTATTAGTAAGAACAAAGAGTATCAGTGAAGCAAGGCAGTTAGAACAAAATTACTGAAGAGGACAACGATGAGCCAAAATCTAGGTCCTGCCTCCAGCACATTCTCAAAAGGAGGAAACATCACAACATCAGTTGCTTTTTGTCTTATCTATGAGACCATCTGTCTCTATTTTTATTGTAACTTATTTGTGAGTCATCTTAGATTATATCTCGTTTTGTTAAGAGATATTTTGTATGATTTTTTTTGTATAAATAAGCCCTCAATCAAATTATTGAAGGTGGATTCTTGTACTTTGATGTAACATTGAATATTTTGGAATAAAGAGCTTTGGAGAAAATTTTCGTGGCAAAACTGGACAAGGAATTGAGATAGAAGACTTTTCTCAGGATTCGTGTGTCAAATGAAGGATCAATAAGTCATCTCTATCTCATGTTTTGAAGTTTAAATATTTGTTTACAATATCATCTGTGTTTCATTATCTTAATATTTAACGAAAAGGATTAAATCAGAAAGTACTTAGGTGTAATCTGATTTCAGTCGTTATTATTCTAAATGTTTTCTTCTAAACTAGTTTAAACATCGAATTCTTAATTGCTCCTGTTTGTCTAGTTCATACATCTTTGGTTATTTAGTAAAGAATACTTAACTGCTCTTTATTGATAATCAATCTATTTCTCTTCTCTTGAATGTGTTGAAAGATTCTTCGTTGCCTTTCATCAGTTTGAATTCCATTCCATTCACTTTAGATCTATAATTATTTCTATTTTGATTATCTTGCCCTGATAAACCATCTTTTGTTTAAAAACTTAAGCCAGTGCAGCCAATCCTTTGACTCCATTAGCCCAATGGACTGAAACTACTTGATCTTAATCTCAGCTAAAGAATTACATCAACCCAAACAAAATCAAAACCCTTGGACTTTATAACTAGCCTAATATTTAAAAAAAAAAAGCTAAATTTTATAGAGAGAGCCCTCTCTGGGTACAGAATGGCTAGATTCTGTACCTGAAGGTTGGTTTGTGGTTACCTCGGACCATTTTCCTCTTCCTACAACTTCAAGGAAAATCTGAGTGATAACACTGTCTATCTCTGTGTAAGAAATATTTTGTTCACACAATTTCAGATTAGTTAGCAAGTTCAAGGTTGACATCAATGGAAGTGGAGTTGTCCAGATAGATGATATATTAAGGTGTCCCCTTGTCTTGTGGACAATATATCACATACATTTCCAATCCATTTTTAATAAAGGTGAGAGCAAGAAGGCAACAATAATATAGGAAGAGCTAACATTTGAGCACATCTTAGCCCCACCAAGTGGTTTTTGCAAGTACAACCCATAATTGTTTTGTCACATAGAAAGCTAGCGAAGAGAGACTTGCTTCCTTCCCATAGTGGTGAGCATTCCTTGGTAGAATAAGATCAATCCTAGTCAATTAGGTTTATCTCGGGCAGTTAGGAGGAATGATTGTTATCCTCCCCACCCAAGTTCAACTCTTGTAAGTGAGATTATGAGCTTTGATGTAATGGCTTTGAGCCTTGTTTTCAAGTATGAGTAGTTCCTTGAGGACCAAAACATGTATATTCATCATATAGAATATAAACATATTTCTCATGGAAAAAAGGAAACAAGTATAATCCTTGGAAAAATATTCAACACTCAAGTTCAAACCCTCTAATCCCAATAGAAGTATGAATACCTAGTAAATGCATGAGCCTCGTAAGGGAAAAGGATAAAGCAAAAAGTTGTTGTTCCCAAATCTGTGTAACACCCTCTTCCCACATCTACCCAAGTAACCGGCCAATGGGAGTAAACATGCGACGAGAGACAACTAATATGAGATTCAAACTCCTAGATGACCTTAAGGAATTTAGTGGAAGAAACAAGACAAACACACCTTACACAACATCAAAAACATCCCCTAGGAGGTAACCCAACCTTCTAGGCCCATTACTAAGGGGAGAGTGACTTTTTGACCCTTTTGGACCATAGTGGCAGGCATGAGCCGGGTGACGGTTGGGAGCATATAGCCGTAGGCACAACACAATAAGCATGCGACGGGGCCCCAATTGGTCGGTTTGTGCTAACAACTGCGGGATTTGTGCCACATTTTCGGCCCCATAACGTAGGTCACATCCTGGAACTTCATGAAACTTTATATGAGATGATAAATAACATTAAAACAAAGGTATGGAAGCAATCACATCATCGGGAACTCATCTGGACCCTCACCCAGGCGTGACATGCATTTCGTCAAACATGTCACAAACATTGCATACGAGGTGTAAATAGCGAGATCTAAGCATAGGGGGTCTCATACTTATGCGAGAATCACTAAGAAGCATTGCTCCCTTACATCATTAGCAATAATACAATCTGTTACAATAGATACATTGCATTCATTTACAAGTAAAAACATGGATAGAGCCATACCTCATCCTTTGTCTGATACATGCTTATAACCAACATAAATACCATGGAGATATTTGCAATATAATCCATATATAAACTAGTGCATTTACACGTAAATACGAAATGAAATGAACCTTTCATTAATGAATATAAAAACCAACTCGGGATGGGACTTCCACATTAAAACTGCGACCATGGTATGGTTGAGCCAAATCTCACTTAAATTTGTTCGCCCCCGACGCCATATTCCAGAAAGCATGAATCTAGGACTTTATCAAACACATCAATCAAACCAATCAGACTCCCGAGACCAACTCGTCTCAACCTTCCAACGGTGATTCCACCTCACGGTCACCAAATTGGTCTATATCCAAGCTATCCGGGGCTCCAGTGTTTGTTCCAATTAGGGTTTCCGGCACTAGTAACTCAGCCCAAGCGTACAGAGGGCTTCCGGAGCGTTTTTCAACCGGGCTTCCGGGACTGGTAACTCAACCGACCTAGGGCTTCCAAGCGTTTTTTCCAAACAAGGCTTCCAAGACTGGTAACTTAACCCACGGTTGTTGATCGGACTCCCGAGCGTTTTTCCGACCAAGGCTTCCAAGACTAGTAACCCAACCCCGGTTGACGGTCGGACTCCGGACGTTTTCCCGACGAGGCTTAACGAAACTAATAACTCCAACCCACAACTAAAGGATTCATGAGAACCAACCGAGAAAACAACCCATTAAAATAAACCCACAACACCATGGCTATCCGAGAAATGGCGAAGGCTAGGATATCCACATGCATTGACCATGCATGCCAAAACTAGTGAGGAAAAACATGCAACTCGGTACACACTAAAATATGTTGTAGATGTTGATCTGATGTACGCATGCTTTCTTGGTCTTCCTTTGCTTTATTTGCTCCAAATCACCAAGTATCCACACTCTCCAAGAGTGCTCCGAAAACTCTAACTACTCGAGAGTATGAGAGAGAGAGAGAGAGAGAGAGAGAGAGAGAGAGAGAATAATGAAAGCTCAAAAACTACACTAACCAAGTCCTTGAACTAGCAAAAACTTGCCAAGCGATCCTCATAAGCGTTTTTATCGGTGAGGCCTCTATTTTTCTTCAATTTCCATTATTTTCCCTTCATTTCCTCCTCACATGCAACATGTGACGTTTCACCCTCCCTTTTCTCCTATTTTCCATTATTTTTTGCATAAATAAATGTCAATAAATGTCACTTTTTCCTTTCTAAAGCCTTAGCCATTACCTTTGCCAAATTCCTTTAGCTATAATGAATGAAATGAACGCTCGCTAGGATGTTTTGCCCAACATTCGGCAGATGTGTGTCCCATCACCATGGTCTTATATATATTTTTACATGGATTTTTGCTAGGGTTGTTACATCTTGTAAAGGAGTGTCCCCAAACCCTTGAGAAAATAAAGTGATAGAGGCATTACTAGAAAGCGAACAAAATATCACACGAAAGAAATAAGAAGAACCTTCTAAGTTGGCCCAAAAAAAGTATAATATCTCCAATTTCTACAAGCAAAAGCTACATGGCAAAGCCTCAATGATGACTTAGAAAGAAGTCTTGAAAAAGAGCAAGCAAAATCCAAGATTAAAAGATCATAAATATCCCCTCATAATTGTGCTTACTCCCTTGACCCCATGACTTGTAGCAAGCACATTAAGAAGTAGGTGACACTGAATTTTTACACACTTCACCTCCTCTCATGGAATATAACCCATAGCATAGATATAAAGAGAGAGTATGAATGGAACAAAACACTATGTTACTAAAGTTTGTTTACTTCATGTTTTGTCGATATAGTATTTTCCTTAGCCAATTTGTTAAATTTTGTACTTGGAGAAGTATCGAAATATAAACAACATCTACTATTTTATAGATAATGATAGCATTAATTGGCTACGTATTAAAACGTAAATTTTGCGGAAAACATAAGAATCAAGGTAGTTTGGGTAAAGTCATTGCCCCTTTTTTAATATATAGTCATATAATTGTTGTTGTGAACAAATAATAATAATAATGGAAAGGTCCTAGGATTAGACAAACCTCCCATGATAAAAGTTGTACTTTGAGCTCAAGGACAACAACTTCTTGAATCTCACAATAATAACAACTCCATGTACATCAATGTTTATGTTTATTTAATTATTTGATGAATGAAATACTATTTCTTGACATTTTAGTATGAGATTGTAATATATTACATGCATAATAACCACAACAAATTCGTACCCCTAAAGAGGATGTCATAAAGAATAGCATCATTATTGTTATTAATATCGCCCTTCATTAAATTGCATTGGTATTTTTACCTTGAGTTGTACTAATATGTTTTCAAATATGAAATGACTATGATAAATGTTGTCGAGGTGTGTGTGCAACACTTGTATACGGATCGAGGAAATTGAATGTGTGTGGGGAGCCCTTCACTCATGCATTGGCCATTCAACCTAAGAGAAATGCATAGATCTTGAGTCTTGTGATCTATATGTGAGTCTTTGGGTTGATGCCTTATATTTTTTTGTTGCTTGTGCCATTAGTAAGTGTTGTCTTGTTCGTGTTAGTGATATCACCCCCGGAGTTTTTCTTTCCTATGACATTTAGAGTGGTTTTAGACAAAAATATCACAAACCAACATGATCTCAGTTGAATACAATTAAAGCATGTTTTATAGGTCAATTACGCCTTGCTTGTCATAGCCAAATTAGAATTTACCACATAAAGGGTTGGGTAGACTATCTCTCTATACTTGTACGTACTTCAGGTTATCACTCAATACCCATGATTCTTGTAAATCTATGATTCAAGGAATTTTCCAAGCCAAAAATGTTAAAGGATGCCCAAAATGGCTACTAGTTGAGTGCAAACCTAATCAAGTTATGCTTCTTGTCAATATTTGGGTATGTGGCCCACATTTGTGTTGATTTAAGCATAAGGGGAGCCCATGCATGAAGCTTGAGCATTCCCTTTTGAACGGGTTCATCATCCTATCAAGTCTTGTCATAAATATAATCCATTGCCGTGCATTTCCAATAACACTTGATAGTAAGGTCATGTTTGTGGAATTGATCATGGGGTGTGAAGATCATAGGTTCCCTTATTTCCATTTTGTTTATGTACCATCTTGCTACCATTTTCCTTCCAAGTTACCAACACACAAGGGAATTGTTGCTAGTTCATGTTCAAAAAACAAATAAGTCATTGGAGTTCAAAGGACACTTTCGTGAAAAATAATGAAGTCCACAAACTACAAGTTTCTTCTTAGGTGATATCTTTCAAGTCATTTTTCCTTTTTGTTGGACAATAAAAAATTGGCTCTATTTCCTAGAAAAATTGATGTTTGAACCATTAAAATTCATATTGTTTATACTTTATAAGTTGATATACATGCTACATAATAAGAATGGTCATTCTCAATAGAGTCTAGCCATCCTTTTTTGTTTATTAACCATGATAACAACTAGCTAAGATAAGTTTTTAGTATGTTCGTGTGCAAAAAACCCAATAGTGATTCCACTTGGGAATTTGACCCGTCGATCACTCTCCCAATTATTCCCAAGGTTTTGTAGGCCCCACTTAGCTCACATTAGACTACAAAAACCTAGCTAAAAGAGATCCCAATTTTCAAAATATTGATTTTTTGAAAATTTCAAAATTTAGACATTTGTGTGTTTGATACCTACATTGTTACTTAAAAGTTTTTTTTTTTAGAAATTACTATGAAAATATCATGCAAGCATCCTATGGTTGTCCACCATCATGTCACAATCAGAGAAATAAAACCCATGCAATTCTTTAAAAGTAAACAATTGTCATTTCCATGACCCACATAATTCCCTTAAAAAACTAATATTTCTTTAAGGTATGACTTTTCGGTGAAGTTTCATAGGTGGTTCAATTTTTCTATAATATATTGGTTGCTCTAATCATGTTATTTATTGGTGGAATTTCACAACATTTATTAACCCTTATTTTGATCAATTAGGAAATCAAATCTTGTGTTTATCACTTATTAGTTATTTATTTCCTACATTTCCATTTCCAACACTCCTACTTTATGCATTGTTGATTTTAGTTCATCACCACACTTGTCCATGCAACGAAGTAACTTAAGCTTATCGCCTGACAAAGTATGTTCTTCGCATTTTCCCTTAAAAACAATATAGATAAATTATGTTCTTGAAAAATGATCGAGATAGTGGAATTCCTCTATCATCATTCCTTAATGATAAACAAGCTTAGTTCACATTGCCAAGTTGATACTTTTAAAAATGTAAAGCAATTTACATCTAATCTACTAAAGCCTCCCTCAAACATAAAAGAAATTATAGTTTAGGTGAGGATCATGGAGATGGGCATCCAAACAACAATTCATTATTGTTTTCAATAAAAAACACGATTTTTCGTAGGAGTACTGAAATCCCTTAGAGTAGATGTGTTCGTCAATACAGAGACTTGCTCTCCTTTGAGTGTCAATGCTTAATTCGAGACCCTCATTTCCTAATTAGCTACATTTCATCCTTTAACTATTTGGAAATTAGTAAACCCTTGTACATGATTTATGAAGAGGTATCCTAGTTGTCAATTTTTGAGTTCATCATCGAGTAGCTTTTGTGGTATTAAAAAGCACCAAAAATATAGTTATCCCTCCCCTGGACTTCATCACAATTGGGTGTATCATTGTAATTATTTCTATCATACCTTCACCAACCTCACTTAGTGAACATCATCACCATTCCATAAAAGTTTTGAGCCGAGTATATTAAATTATTTGATTGCTTGAGCCTTTGTTAGAGTCTACACAATATGTTTTTTTATCCTTAGATGAAAAACCTCTTATCAAATAATAAGCATTTTTTTGGTCTTCAAACATACGCAAAGAAACTTGTTGCACCATCTCCACACATACTTCAAATTGAAAAGCATATTTTTAGCAACTTTTATATTAACACATTTTTATTTTATCTAACACCTTGTAGAATAAGAGTGATTTAAATATCAAGCACTATAGTGAATAGTCACCACATTGTGAATTATTTTAGGCTTTGTGACCTTACTATTTTTCTTGGAGCGCTCCTCTCCTCTTCCTCCCTCTCCTTTAAGTCACGTTGCGAGTTCTTCAAACTCCAACCATTTCCTTGTGTGAGCTCCTCCACATCAAACTTATCTTCTTTGATCTCTTCCTTTTACAAGCTCGTTTACCACCAATTCACCCATTATGGTTGGAGTACACTGAAAACATCTCATAAATGGCTAGTCCAAGCCTTTCTAAATTTGGGGCATCTCCATTAATGATCTTATACATCATGATTTAACTTGGTTGGTTATGTCTACCAAGTTGCGATTGATGTTCCCAAATTTCGGGGTTGACTTAGTGAAGCCTCATTAAAGCATGTCACAAGTTTTCATCTCTGAGAAACTCATCTAATAATATCACAAAAGATTTCAGTAACTTGATTGTTTTAATGCATCCTTGTGAAAATCCCCCGAGTTATTATCTTGAGCACAACCTACATGTATTGATGTTATGCTCAAGCCTCCGTGTGTTGTGTGTGTGTATTTATATGTATATATATATATATCCAAACAATGGTGGACATTATTCATGTAGAAGTGCACTTTTGTCAACACTACAATTGTTGATGGTGATATTTTTAATGATGACGGACATTTGAAATGCAATTGATGGGTTAATTGAGGCTTGATATTGTTTGAGTCAATGGTGATTAACTATGAATCTAAAGACGAAAGAATTTACAATGTTCATAGTAAGGCCTTCCTTTGGGAATGTCAAATTTAAAGGACCTCTAATGTTGACATGTAGGTGGTATTTGGGTCAAATCACTTGTAATATTACAACTATGTGCAACCTTTTCATGTGGGTTATGTACGATTGAAAATTTTAGTGCCTTTAGCACATAAAATGCGGGGTTGACACTAGGTCAAGTATTTAGAAGGTATAAATTAATGAATGAGTTGAGTGTTATCATTTTTAACAATAGCAAGGTCGGGCATATTATATGCATGCATGGGTGTAACTTTGAAGATGTATGCCAACAAGATTCATGTATCCATTCTCGAAATAAGTGTCTTCAACTTTTAAGGCATATAGGCTTCGGAAGATAATGGAGCCTCTTGTTGATTGGCAATGATGTTTTGTTCTAGGAGCATGTTTCACAACATTGCCACCTGTGAATGGTTGGAAGCCTAGTGGATTTACTCTAGTTATATGACTTACGAGAGGATTTTATGAGGTTCACGGGGTTAAACCCTATGATGGCTCACTATCCCCATTGAATTAGGTTGCCAAATATCGCAACTAGCTAGTTCACCCTGAGTACCATCCTTGGAATGAGGGGAAGTGCTTAATGGATTTTCTAGGATTTGCATTTTTCATTGAAAATATATATACAAATAAAAAACACACAAACACACATAGAGGTTCAAGCATGGCATCATCACATGTAGGTTACTTACTATAGGATGTGCATTTGACGACTTCAAACATCTTGCAAAAGAACCTTGTTGCACCATCTCCACACATACTTCAAATTAGAGAAAAACATATTTGAAACCTTTTTAAATAAACATATATTTCTTTTACCTAACACCTTGTAGAATAAGAGTGATTTCAATATTAAGCATTATAGTGAATACTCACCACCTTGGGAATTATCGACTTTGTGACCTTCCCTGTTTTCTTGGAGCACTCCTCTCTCTTCCTATCTCTCCTTTAAGGCACGGTATGAGCTCTTCAAACTCCAACCACTTCACCATGAGATCCTCATCAAACTTCTCTACTTTGATCTCTTCCTTTTATAAGCTCGTTTACCACCAATTCACTCACTATGGTCGGAGTAGACCAAAATATGTGATAAATGGCTAGTGCGAGGCTTCTAAGTTGGGGCATCTCATTAATGATATTATACATCATGATCTAACTTGGTTGGTTATGTCTACCAAGTTGCGATTCCAATATTCCCAAAGTTGAGGATTGACTTGGTGAAGCCTCAATAAAGCATATCCACGAAGTTTTCATATATGAAACTCATCTAACAATATCACAAAGATTTAATTCAACTTGGATTGTTTTAATGCATCCTTGTTAGAAAACCCACCAAGTGGTATAATGAGAAACCTACATGTATTAATGCCATAATTAAGCCTCTATGTGTTGCGCGCGCGCGTGTGTGTGTGTGTGTACACTTGGTTTCTCGTGCTACCACTTGGTGGGCCTGAGATACACATTAAAACAATCCAAGTTGAATTCATATATATATATATATATATATATATATATATATATTGAAACGAAATGCACATCCTATAGTAAGTAACCTACATGTGATGGTGCCATGAGTGAGCCTCTATGTGTGTGTGTGTGTGTGTTTCTTTATTTGTATATTTTTTCAAAGAAATGCACATCCTAGAGGCTCAATCATGGCACCATCACATGTAGGTTACTTACTATAGGATGTGCATTTCGTTTCAATATATATATATATATATAAACGAAATGCACATCCTATAGTAAGTAACCTTCATGTGATGGTGCCATGATTGAGCCTCTATGTGTGTGTGTGTGTTTGTTTCTTTATTTGTATATTTTCAAAGAAATGCATCCTAGAAAACCCATTGAGCACTTCCTCATTTCAAGTATGATATAGATGGTGAACTAGCTAGTTGCGGTATTTGGCAACCTAATCAATGGGGACATTGATCCATCCTAGGGTTTTACCCTATGAACCCATGACATCCTCCTTGTAAGTCATAGCACTATAGTAAATCCACTAGGCTTCCAGCCATTCGCAAGTAGCAATGTTGTGAAACATGTTCAGGTATGAGCATCATTGTCAATTAACAAGAGGCTCCATCGTCTTCCAAAGCCGATATGCCTTAAAAGTTGAAGACACTTATTTCAAGAATGTATACACGAATCTCGTTGGCATGCATCTTCAAACTTGCACCCATGCATACAAAATTTATGACCTTGCTATTGTTAAACATGATAACGCTCAACTACTATTAATGGCACCTTACATACTTTGACCTAATGTCGATCCTACATTTTGTTGAAAAGCGTGACTAGATGGTTCAATCTTCATAGTGACTTGTAATTATGGTTTTATGTAATAAAGAGACAAAAATAATAAAATGCATTTTATAATGCTTGCTTCATGGGTTGTAAGACGGAGTTTTTATTATAGGTCAAATAATTCTTCTTTATGCCCTTAGGGATTTGTCTTGCCATAAATATAATTAGAGTCACGCATATGAAATCATGTTGCACTTGTGTAAAGGACAAATTTGTTGATGTAAATGTATGCTTCAAGACCTTGTCAACAGGCCTCCTCATTTCGCTCAAATATAATGAATATCCCTCTACAATAAGTCTGACTTACCTACTCCGGTGATGTTGGCCTACAAGCTAAGTGAGTCTCTATATATAGAGGAATTTAGATCCACTAGAGAGGACACACAATTGGGACAAATGCACGGGTGATGTGAAGTACAATAATATATCTTTGTCTAGGGTTGCAACAACGAGGAGAGCGGTATCTCTATCAGGACGCAGCAACAAGGGTACGAGACTCCTCCGGTGCATGACAATGAGTGTGGTGCGGGACGGTGTAAAAAAAGAGGAATCGATATTCTCAAGAAAAGCAAGAAAGAACTGCTTAAAGAAAAATATCAAAGGCTAGTGACAAGGGTCTTGGAAGCATATTGGTGTCGATGTTCTTTGTCATGGTATTGGTACCTAAATCGATTAAAGATCTATAAGAATAATTTTGATCGAGTTTTCCTCTCAGAGGGATAGGTTTGGCCCTAGCTTGCTAACCTAAAAATTTGTGTCTCTTGTGCATTTGATAGTTGACTTGATGAAGAACTTACTAATCTAACGAAGATAAGGTCTAAGAGAAAGAAGCATAATGAAATCACAAGTAATTATCAAAAATATAATTTTAATAAAAGCCCTAATTTCTCAACATGAAATCGAGCTAAGGTGTTGAAGATAAGAAAGGGCGAGTTTAGCAAGAGAGCCTGGTTCAAGCTTCAAAGAAGACAACAAGAATAAGTTTTTCTAGAAGACATTAAAGCAAAGTGAAGGATCTACATTGAAAGAAGGATTTATAGTAAAGATTCAAACCCTAGATCTAAGAAGGAAGATCATCTTTTAAGAAATAGCCTACAAGGAAGTTGGTGAAACCATATCTCGAGAAAGACCAAATACCTTACTCAAATAACTTACGCATCAAGGTCCTTTCAAAGAGGAAAAAGAAAGATCAAGGGAAGTGATATTTATCTTCAAAAGCTATCTCGTGATCGAAGCAAGTAAACATTGTTGGAGCCATCATCGAGCCATCCTTAATCATCATAATCAACAAGGATCAAAGGTGACCTACTTCCTTACACCACTATTGAGGAAGTTAGTCTAAGAGGAGCTCCTTGTACCATATACATCATCATCAACAAAGAAGTTGGTAGAATAAGAAAAGCATCTACTCAAGTAAGTATCTTAATGACTTCATATGTTAGGTCCCTATATTACTAGTTTAGTCCCTTATTGTTATTAGTGTAGCCCCCTTGTTGTTACGGTTGTACCCCTGTAACCCCAATATTGTTATTATTGTGCCCTTACATTGTTATTTTTAGGTCGGCTAGGATTATATTGTGGGCCCATGGACTCCTATATATAGAAGGAGGTTTTGGTCATTTGTAGCATCCAAGAATTGTTCATTTATGTAATGTATTGGAGGTTTCCCCCCTCGAAATGGCGATTTCTAGGCGTTGATCTCTCTTTCTTCTATTTTTGGAGGTTTGGTTTCATAACATCACTTATAAATCCGTCAAAATGACTTTATGCGAGGAAAGCAACAAATTTTACGGGTCTTCAAACTTTCTTGCATGGAAGAAAAGGACAAATCTAAATCTTATCAATAATGAATTCATGGATTATGTCAAAGGATGTACAACTCGGCCTTCAAAAGAGAATGCTCAAGCACATACAAAATACATGAAGGAAACTATAGACGAAGGATCCTTATAGAATCCATAAAAGAGTCTCTCATCTATGTATCAAAACTAGAAACTTCAAAATAAATATATGACAAATTGGTGGAGCTATTATTAGTGAGTACTTTAGAGAGTAATATATGTGAGACAAGAACTATACGGAGTTGAAGGTGTCGAGGGAGGAAGGAATAACTTCATACTTTATGAGGATTTATTAAATACGAGATCGTATAGGAAATGGGAGAAATAATGTGTGATAGATAAATGACTACGGTGGTGTTGAATGCTCTGTAGAAGAGATGAAACTTCACTTCAAGCATCTATGGGAGAAAAGTCAACACCATTCCAATATCTCTAGTTTCTATGCAAAATAGAGGCTCGATTGAAAGCTAGGATTGATACGGGATCAAATGAACAAAATCAAGCCTATCTTTGCCATGTCAAGGAGAAAGGGACGATTTGGTAAGTTCGGTCCTCAAAATAAATGAAGAACAAGATAAGATGATATGGATGTAATGAACTTGGGCACTATAAAAAGTATTGTCCCAAATCTAAAAGGGATAAGAGTAAAAAGAAGAAGCCCATGTCATCGAAGAAATGGAAGAACTTGATTCAAAGAAACCTAAGAAAGAAGAAGTGAGAGATCCCTACTACGGTAGAGATCATATTCCTCTTTAAGAGGTATACGTCGATTGTAAAATAGTATGTTAGGAAGCATTGTATATTAGATATATGCATCACTTTAGAATTGGCATCACGAAGGAAGCATTGAAGGAGGAGCACTCGTCATAGGAGGATGTATGAAACAAATTAATGTGACAACAATGCTATGAAACAAGTGGCTCTGGAAACCTCCTTTGAAAACAAAATTTATGGAAGGCAATAATATAGATCAAGGGTCATATTTGAATAATCATTATGGAAACGAGGTGTTAACATTTTCTAATGGAGTCCTCTTTGGATTCATTGGCTAGAAATAAAGCAAAAGGTTTCATAAAGAATCATAACTTGTAGAATTATGGGATTAGGATATGATAACATATTGATGAAGCGAATCAAGAGAACGAAACTTTTCATTCTAAGGAAAATTGTCCTTAGGATGACTTAAAAGAAGGAAAGAGATGAGGTACACACACACACACACACACATATAATATGAAGTCATTTCATATGGTTGCGGAGTAGTATACTTCTATCTTTAGAAGTATGATAAAAAAGAAACGAAAACTCTTCGATGCACGGAGTTGCCAATAGGCATGATTCACATAATGAAATTGACATAATATGTCCTCATATGGAATATAAGGTGATTGTACATTATCAAGCTACTACACATTGGAATTTCCTAGGAATGAAATAAAATTGTGTGGAAAAGAAAAAGGAAGAGATCGTGAGAAGTGAAACCATGGTAAGAGCGGTCAAAATCCAAGGAAGACAAGAAAAACTTGACTAGGAAATCTATTAGGAATATGTAGACTCTAATAAGAAGTGTGGTAAATATGGAGACCCTTGACAATACATATCTTTAGGAGATGTGTCAATCTGTACGAAGGTGGTCGATGCCTACGAGAAGATGTCATGATGAAAGATCATCACTAAGGTAATTTATTGTTAGTTTTCATATTTATAATTGAATAATATGTGGATGAGCTTATACAAGGTTTCAAAGGAAATATGTCTTCCACAAGTTGATAACGATATTGGAAAAAAATATGGTTCGAAGGAAAGTAACACAACATGAAGCTAGACAGATGGATCACTTTTTGATAAAAGACATGTCCTCTCATGGATGAAAGTGATGGATGATTTGTGCCCTATGGAGAGATCCCAAGGCAGAGGCCCCTGTGATGAATAAATTCATTACATCAAAGAATTCTTCATGAGCAAGCGGGTGTTCCATCATTGCCGCTACGGGTCCTTGATTAAGAGGGCTTGGTAATAGTTTCTTACTTGGGGGAAGAAAATTGGTAATTCTAAGTCGAGAGGGAGCTTAGGTACATTCCTTATATAGGAATGAGTTCATTGGAATATGTCCTTCCTAAATAAAAATGAAGTTACATATATTATTCTCTAATTCATGTGTCATGCACTGAACCCGGGACTAATAACCATAAGTCTTAGTGAAGGCCATGAGGAGAGAATGGATAGACACATCGTCTGGTCTTCACCTAGGAAGATAGAATGGAGGATTGGAAGTAATCATACGAATATGAGAAGTACTCTTTGAGGATGTATTAGGGCATCCAAGATAATAGTCATAGAGGACCAGCAATGACCGGGAGATGGGAATCCAAGATAAGAATAGTCTTGGTGGACATACAGGTGAACAGAAGTGGGGTATGATCGAAGGCAAATGATGAAGGTGTCTATAAATCATTTGTCTCACCGGAATCGGAGCTCATGGTCATGGAGAGATGGAGTTGTTAGTCAAGGCCTTGCAATATAGAAAATTTTGGTTGATATGATGTTATATAGATGGGGGGATTACCAATCCGATTCTTCTTATGGGATTCTTCATATTGAGAGTGACCATGTACCATCATGGATACCTCCTAGTTAAGAGGAGTGTTGAAAAATGTAACTATGTTCGGTCTTCATAATGACTTGTAATTATGGTTTTATGTAATAAAGAGACAAAGATAATAAAATGTATTTTGTAATGCTTGCTTCGTGGGTTTCATGGCTTGAGTTTTATTATAGGTCAAAGACTTCTTCTTGATGTCTTTAGGGGTTTGTCATAAATATAATTAGATTCATGTATGTGAAGTCACGTTACACTTGTGTAAAGGAGAAATTTGTTGATGTAAATGTATGCTTCAAGACCCAATATGACTCCTCAAGTCGACTCAAATATAATGAAGATCCCTCCTACGAGAAGTCAGCTTACCTAATCCGAGCCGATGTCGGCCTACAAGCTAGAAGTGGGTCTCTATATAAGGAATGCGGCTCCATTACGGGACACACAATTCGGACAAGTATGTGATTGATGCAAAGTACAATATGGAAGATATCGAAGGAAAGGATGTAGAAATTTATCAATACACGTGATGTGTGCCGGACTCTCCCTAATCCTAACAATTTTAATCTACTATTAAATACATAATCCTTCCACTTAATTCTTTGCGGAAATTAAATCGCCAATTGCTAACACATGAAGAAAAATCAATTGCACATAACAAGATGTTTACGGAAAGCTTAAACTAAAAACTCAACTATCATATGTTATGTATATCAATGGATCGGGAAACAATCTCATACAAAGCTTAGCTCATAGAAATCTCGATTACAATATACAATCGTCTCCACCTTTGTCACGCAAAAATTGGTCCACATACACACCAATTTCTGCCTCTGACAACTACCTCCTTCACGTAATCCTGAATGAATGCAATCTTGCCTTCCTTATTTGCACAATCCTCATTGGAATCTCCAATGTGTGTGTAGATGCATTGAATGCATCACTATAGTCACAAATGATAGTCAATCACACCTTTCACCCCTATCTCTCCACTTTGGGTCTCAGGTCTGACATGTTTCTGAAGTAATTAACTATTGTATTTCTTGATTGCATGTGAGACACTACTTGTAAATTAATTAAATAATTAATTCACTCATCTCTCACTAATGTCAATATTGAGTTGCAACTGGCACAGGAGTTTAACTCACTTAACTAACTAAACTAAATAACAACTCACATAACTAACTCTTGTATGTTACGAGCTACTTGCCACAATCGATTTATAACGAAGTCCACCATGCATGAGTCACCAACCAACCTTGGAATGCGTAATTCCTTGACTAGCGGTTTTCCACATCGATTGTAAAATCAAGTGCTCGAAAATAAGTTATTATTTATTGTACGATTATCATTAAGGGCTAATAATCAACTTGCATTCTATTTTTAGATATGCGATCTAATAAAAACGAGACTTCGCCCATATCTCTAAAAATAGAAATTCATCTAAAGAATAAATTTTCTCAAACCATCTAGAATCAACATCTTGGTAATTCTAGAATATTCTCACCATTCCTAAAAATATACATACACACAAAAATAGCCTGTGGGCCCCACCTAGTGAAGGTGCTTAATTTTCACTAGGATCATCATCTTGTTGAATCTCAACACTCCTCTCAACAAGAAATGGATTATCCTTCACCGGATCTATCTCTATGGTATTCTAATTTACTCCTGGTGAGCGTCTTCATGGTGTCACGTCACGATCTTGGTAGGAATGTCTTTTGAGAAGCAACATGATCTTCCACTACACACAATCTATGATATGATGTCGGATATCTATATGCTTACATCTATCATGAAACACATGATTAATCGAGAGTTTAATGCAACTCTAATTATCACAATGAATCTTGTAGGATCTAAATGAGAACCAAACCAAACCTACCAAGAGCTTCCTCATCCGGATAGCCTCACATACGGCTTGACTAGCTACCATGTGATACTTCCGGCCCCAGCGGCCAGGTGCCACAAATATACGTTTCTTTCTATGCAAGCGCTGTAGATGTAATCTTGAAAACCCCTCCTAATGTGCTCTTTCGTTCGTTGGGCTGCCCGCAACTTTGTATCCTGAAGCCGAGACAACTTCACCTCATCGTTTGTACGTGCCATAAGCCATACTCGGATGTGCTTACACACAGATATCTTAGGACGGTACTTGCCACGCCTTCCAAAAAACTTGGCGGATTAACCATCGCTTGACTAAGTTGTTTCACCCATAGCATATGTTTGGTCTTGTATTAACTAATGCTATGGCGAACCCTGCTTTTGATAAATAGTGGCATCCACTACCTCGCCGATGTAGCATCCTCTTTCCTCCGGTTTGTTGGAAGAGGAGTATCCATGGGTTTACGGAGTCCTCCATGTGGAAACTTACCAAGTATCTCCAGAGCATGCTTGCCTTGAGACACAAACGGTTCACCTTCTCCTTTGCCATATTTCCAATCCAAGGAAATAATGAAGGAGGCCCATATCCTTCATCTCAAACTCCTAACGATGTCCTCCTTGCACTGAGTGTATCAGCACATACATGCAATCAATATTAAATCATCAACATAAAGAAAAATGATTAAAAGCTTACCCTCCACCACAATACGAGTACGGGTTTGCATTCGCCTCACTCTTGGTGAAGCCAAGTCCGATTGAAATAGCCGGCGATCCAAGTGTACCAAGCACGAGATGCTTGCTTCGGCCCATCTGATACTCTTTTGAGTCTACACACATGTGACACGCTACGAACATCTCAAATCCTTAGAGGCAGCAATACACTTCTTCCTCAATGATCCCATTAGAGACACAATCTTCATCCAATATGATGAATGTACTACAACCACTCTGTGACTGAGAGAGCAAGGATGGTCATATCGGAAGAATATTGTGTGGCCAGTGCAAAGGTTTCTTCATAATCAATCCCCTCGATTTGTGAAATCCCGGGCAAAAAATCTTGTCTTATACTTCTCGACACTCCCATCGGAGAGGCTTGCTTTACCTTGTAGGTCCATCTCGAACCTACCAACGGTTATCAACGGCCTTGGAACAATTTCCCAATACCATTTCGACAATGGAGTCCCAGTACTCCTCCACCATGGCATCTACCCATGTGGGCTCCTATCTTGCTTCCACGAAAGGAAGATGGTTACATCACAATATAATTTCTCATGAGAGCCATGTATCCAGTGAATTGGTTAGGTGATTGTCTCTATACGCGATGTAGACGAGGGACTCCTAGATTCTCTGCCGCATAAGCTTTAGCCTCTCGGCTTTTGTGGTACACTTTTTTCTGTTCTAATATTTGAGTTTGTGTGTGAGTGGACTCCTCCACTCCATGAATCTCCTCCTGTGGTAAGTCATCTAGAGGTTCATATTTGGGAACAAGTAGTTCCTCCTGCATGCAAGTGTAGCTCCTTTTTGTCAAGCGACAACGTCATGGCTTTCTCCTCATTGAATTTTATATCCGTCGCACCACCGTCATTCGATTGTTTGGAAAATACACACGATAATTATGGGGTGTTTGTCAATACCCACAAATATCCCGGCAATGATAAACCAACTTCTTCTTGGCATTCTTGGTCACATGAACATAAACGGATGAGCCAAACATCTTTAAATGAGAAACATTCGGCTACTACTAGTAAAAGCTTCTTTAGGTGTACTCATGCCCAGTACTTTATGAGGACAACGGTTTTGCACATAAAGCTGCGGTGTTGCATGCTTAAAGCCCATAAGTGCATTGGTAGGCCCTGGTCATGCAACATAGCTCGTACGGCACCCACAATCGTTCTATTCTTCCTCTCAGCGACTCCATTCGATGTGGGTTATGAGGCACTATGAGTTCTATCAAATTCCTTCTTTGCTATAGAAGTATTTGAATTTGTTCGAGATATATTCACCACCATTATTGCTCCTGAGAGCCTTCACTTGCTTCCTCGACTCTTTCTCCACCAATGGAACTCATAGAACTTTGATAATGTTTGATCCTTCTTCTACATGAATAATATCCAACATATACGAGAATATTCATCAAAAAAAATAACATAATACTGTGTTTTGCTATTGAAGTAACCAAGAATGGTCCACACACACGTACGTGTGTACTCTCTCTAGGATCACCGAAGCACTGATTCTCATTTTCATGAAAGGTGGTCTTCACAAACTTACCCATTGTACATCCCTTTTCTTGATCCTACCGCTGCGCAAAATACCCATGAAATCCTGATAGAAATACAACTGCAAAATCTTGAGATGCCATGGTGAAGATGACGATCGCTTTTGTGCCATAATTCACCCTCATCGCGGCTCACCACTTCATACCTTTGCCTGTTTGCGGCGCAGCAAGCTCTACCTCCGGCTTGTAGATATTATTAACTCGAATCCCTATCTTCTTGGTTTGACTGTTGTTTTGTATCGCATAGCTTTTCCCGCCATTTGAAAACAACATCATCGCTACGTCCTCCAACATCGCGACTCAGAACAAGTACTTATTTGAACTGGAACATGCATAGGTTTTCAACATAAATGGTTTACACGACTCCTCTCTCAAGGTAATGGTACCAATGTCGATTGCGTGTATCATCCATCATCGCCGCCTATGTCTCTATATGCATTTGAAATCTTCTCCTCCCAAGTCATTGAACAACTCCTTATCTCCCAGTCATGTGGAAGGAAGCACAACATCGAATACCACATCGATCCCATTGGCAAACCAAGAATGCGATCGAATGGAAATCAAGTTCAAATTGCAAGGCAAGGGCCTCACCGAGCACGCTCCAACAACCTTCTTGTTCTTCTTTTCGCGCTGAGAGGCGAAGCTAAGTAACAAGATGCCCATATTCGTGACGGTAAAAACACTTCACCTTGGACAAATCAACTTGCCTTTAGCCTTGGATTTTGAGTGGAATTTCTTCCTTAGTTTCCTCGCTTTTGTAGCAAAGCACAATCCTCTTCATCATCATGCTTTGATGATAGCCGTCCACAGTATTTCACCTTATCTCCTCCTATATGCCAGATCGACCAAAGTCGCTCCCAATTCGGCGATTTCTCCGAGTCCATTGATAGAGTCTTCATAAACTTGTGCCAACTCTTCGAGAAGCAGAAGCCAAGCTCACCAAGTCATCATCGGTAATTGTAATTCCCACACTCCCCAACTCATCACGACATTGGACAAACTTCGTGAAGATACTTTGGAATACGCCGCCCTTCTCCATTTGATTTTTCTAAGTTTATCTTTCGGCGCCAACTTCCTATGGTCATTTCTTGGCACTGAAAAATATACCTTGAGAAGCCTTCCACATTGCAAATGGAGTGGCTTTCCCATGAAGGCTTGACACAATGTATTCACCACACCTTCCAATAGAATCCTTCTCATATTCGCTACTTTCTTTTCCCGAGGCGTCAAGTAATGAAGCTTGCTCCGTCGAAGTGGGCTTAGGAATATCACTTTGTCGATGAAATCCTTCAAGCCATTATCTTCAAGCATCGCCTCCATCTTTGTCCTTCAAGATATGTAGTTCGAGCTTCCTCGGTGTATAATCCAACGCAACTCATTGAGAAAGCCATTTCAATGTTTACTCACTATCGCACCAAGAAATTCTTGCGGCAAATTCGAATTGTTCCACCAACACAACTCAACATTGCTTCAATATTGCAATCTTCGGTGATTAACACTTCTTCGATACCATGTAGAAATTTATCAATACAAGCCCAGTGTATTTTAGGACTCTCTACGATCTAACAATTATAATATCTTGTTAAATACGAGAATCCTTCCACTTAATTCTTTGTGGAAATTAAATCACCAATTGTAAACACGCAGAAGAAAAATCAATCGCATAACAAGATGTTTTACCGGGAAAGCTTAAAGCTAAAAACCCCAACTATCATATATTATGTATATTAATGGATCATGAAAAAAATCTCATACAAAGCAGCTCATAGAGCTCTCGGTACAATATACAATCGTCTCACCTTTGTCATGCAAAAATTGGTCCACACATGCACCAATTTGTGCCTCTGACGACACAACGCTGCGCAATCCTGTGAAGAAGATCACTTTGAATGAATGAGAAATCTTGCCTTCCTTGTTGTGCAATCTTCATTGGCATCTCTAATGTCACACCCTTTCACCTGTCTCTCCCTTGGGTCTCAACGGATCTAACATGTAAGTAGTTACTTTAATTGTATTTCTTCGGTTGCATGTGAGACACTTGTGAATTATTTAAATAATTAATTCTCTCATCTCTCACTAGTGTATCATGAGTTACAACTAGAAAAAGCGAGTTTAACTCACTTAAGCAAGGTTAAATTAAATAACAACCTCACATAAATACTCTTCCAACTCTGTTACAACTACGCCACAATACGAGTTATAAAAAACTCCACCATGCATGAGTCACCAACCAACCTTGGAATGCGTAATTCCTTCAGCTAATTGGTTTGCCACATCATTTAACTGAAATCAAGTGCTCCAAGAGAATAAGTTATTATTTATTGTCTGATTATCATTAAGGGCTAATAATAATCGACTTGCATTCTATTTTTAGATATACGATCTATAAATAGACTTCGCCCATATCTCTAAAAATATAAATTCATCTAAAGATCAATTTTTCTCAACCATCTAGAATCAACATCCTGCTAATTTTAGGATATGCTCACCATTCTAAAAATATACATACACCTAAAGTAGCACAACGGGCCCCACCTAGTGAAGGTGCTTAATTTTCACTAGGATCATCATCTTGTTGAATCTCAATAAAGGAGGACTCCAAAGGTGCACTAAAAGAGGCAATTTAAGGTTCGGCCTTAGGTAATAGTATTATGCATATACTTACAATATGGTCGAGACTTTCTCGGGTTCTAGCACAACATAATATACCTCCACTGTGTTGAGGCATGATATAAGAGGAGAAGGTTTTAGTAAGGACGAAGGTGGGCCCAAGAGTAAATAGAGAAAAGGGAAGGGTAAATCGAATAGGAGGCTAATATCTTTGTCTAAGGTTGCGAGATACAAAGAGGCTGATATCTCTGTCTAAGGTGTTATAGGTAAATTTGGGCACCATTCCCAGTAGCCTGGTTAAACTAGACATCATCCAAAAAACCAATGAACGGGGGTCTATCATCCTTTATCATTTCGGTTGCGACATGCCTTAAGACAAATAAAAAGAACAAATCATCCATGACTTCCATTGCAAGGTTTCCAAGATTTGAAGTACATGTTATATCACCTATGAGCTCACCAACACAATTTCTCAAGGGGCTAAGTGCTTTACATATGCGGGTAATAACCCACTCGGGTGCTCTACAAAGCACTTCTCGACACTCAAGGGTGCGTTGGTCAAATTGGGAGCGAAATTCTCATTGTTACGGAATCTCCACTTGGGCGATTGCACCCCTTCTAGAAGAGTGCATATGTGTCAGCTTGAATCCATGTGTCCATTTGACACCTCTCGGCTTGGGAACATGTCTTTACATTTATTACAAATTCATTAGTTGTGAAACTACCTTAAAGCTAATCTATAAATTGAGCACATATCCTAGTGCTTGAAAAGGAAAGAAATTTGGTGGATAAATGTTGTTGGATTCTCAATTGAGTGTTTGATTTGGGTGATATGTTCTTGCGGAGAGATGTTCATTGTGATGAGGAAATTTCGGGATGATCTTGAGTTGGTGACATCAAATCAATCACTTCCAGTTGTAACCTCCTTCTATCCATTAATGAGTTTCTTCTTACTTTCCACATATGTATCTTGTATAAGCTTATGTCTTTCATATGATGGATTCTTAGATGATGTATATGTTTCATGTTTCATTGATTTAAGCTGATTAACGTGAATTTCCATCTTGTATATTGCAATCTCTTTCTTGTTTAGTGTTCATACTTGCGGGGAAATATTGTGATCGGGCTTGGATTGAAGCTACAACAAGAGCGACGAAGGACAATTAGGAAGAGCTTGGACTCCAAGTAGGTTTCTTGATCTATTATGTGTGTCTATTTACTTGTTAGGAAAAGTATACGCAATGTCTTTAATCTGTTGTTCTAAATGAGCACCACATTTAGGGAATGTGTTTTATACGCCAATTCATTATTCCACATAATAAATTGGCGACTCCCCTTTAGGGAGTTTACCCTTCATCCTTGGTGTGTTTGCCTCTGTTTATCCACCCGGTAGCATTTACTCTCAAATATAAGGCTTTTTGAAATAAAAAATTTGCATTAGAAGTGTGTTAAATAGCTTGAGTTTTTGCTTGAGAAATTAGTATACACTAAGCATGCATACATCCAAATTCCCCCGATCTCACAATATTTAAATTCTTGCAAAATACAAAATCATTCCATGTTAATATTTGCGGAAAATTAATTGCAAACACATGTGAAGCATAAATGAAAACAATTGCACATGCTGGTGTTTAACGGGAAATGCGAAATTTGAAAACCCCAACTATCATATATTACATGTATCATGAAGATCATGTAACAATATCATACAAAGCTTAGTACATCAAGCTCTCGGTCTGATCAATTGTCACACACTAACATAGAAGAAATGCGCAAATCCATGCCTTAGATCTCCAGCCTCTTGCTAGCACCGCACTCCTTGCGCAATCCTTTCTTTGAAGAAAAGCTCTGAATGAATTCGAATTACCCTTGCCTTGAGTAACGATGGCTGAAACTCCAATGTGTGTGTGGGTCCAATATTATTAACGTGGTCTCGTCAATGCCTATCAGCATAGTCACAACAGATAGTTCATCTTGCCCTTTCACCTATCTCTCCACTTTGGTCCATCTGCTTCAGGCCGGCATACCTTTGTAGTTAGCTGTTGTATTTTTTAGTTGATTAATGAGTTATTATTTGTACATTTGTGAATTAATTAACTAATTAGTCACTCCACTCTCACTAGTGTATCATTAAGTTAGACTAGATACAACTAGCTCAAGCCCAGATAAGCGAGTTAATGAATACAACTCCACCAGATTTCTCTTCCAACTCTTGTCACTTTTCCACTTGATTCTAACTAAGTCCTCCATGCATGAACCACTAGTAAACCCTAGGAATTGCGTAATTCCTTCCGCCCACTGATTTTCCAAGTCTGTGCATTGAAATTAAGTGCTCCAAGAGAATAAGTTGCTATTTATTGTCGGATTATTATTAAGAGCTAATAATATTGACACTTATAATTTTTAGATCAACGATCTATAAATGAACTTGCCTAATATTCTAAATAGAATTATCTTTGTTTTCCCAGCAGTCAACCATCCACAAATAACATCCTGTGACTTTGAAATATGATCACCATGTCTAAAAATAGACTTGCGCCAAAAATAGCCTGTGGGCCTACTTAGTGAAGGCGACTCTTTTCACTAAGCTCATCATCTTGTTGAATCTCAACAAAGTTTTTGTTCTCTGCTACGCCAACTGTTACACCATTTTTTGGTCATCTAACTTATTATCATTAGATGGACCCAAGTACACCATGTAAGACCAATTTTTCGTATTGCTTTCATATGTTAAAACGGGGAAACCCCAAAAGGGAAATATTAAACAAACCCATATTTGTTTGATTTTCCTCATGGAATAATTAATTAAACCATAATTTAATTATTATTCCCGGTCATGTTTAACCAAAATCAAAGAAATTAATTAGATAAACCTTTATTTATCTTATTATTGTCTAGGAATAATCATTTAAAGCCTTATTTAGATGATATTCCTTGTTAAATATATTAAATCACCCACAAATAATTAAATAAATCACTATTTATTTAATTATCTTTCAACCACTTCCTTAAATAATTAAATAAATCATTATTTATTTGATTATCTTCCAACCGCTTCCTTAAAAAGATAAATAAATCATTTATTTATTTATTTTTAACAAATTAAGGGATTTGACCCAAGTCAAATACCTTCCTCCAACAAATATAATAAAATATTCCATAAAAAGTGGATCTAGATACGATTTAACCCATGCACCAAAGATAAGAAAAACCCAATATTTTGTTACAAATAGGGAGGTTTTTTCTACCATTCTTCACCTTTTGTTGCCTATTAGATCACTGGATCTGTCTGCCCAGTCACATATCTCCATCATTTGCTCCCGTTGAGTTCTACTCTTTGCATTGGGTTTTACGTAACTAGAGAGAAATCTTAGATGCGAAGTGTTGAGGGACTTCCAAGAACCCATCCCATTGGGGGAATTGGATACTCATGGTTTTCCTCACGGGTGCCCCATTAATACAAAAATTCTTTCAGAATTTGTTCTTGTCTTGTCCCCATTGAGTATATGGGAGCAAACCCTTGTTTCCCTGATGACCTTGTCTTTCCATACCTGGAATGCGTATTTTTGGCTATTTTCTTGTCTAACTAATTGCGGATACATGAAAGACGTGACGACCACTTTTGTTGTTGGGGCTATTAGTTATGCGTAGCTAAAGTGGTCCTTTTCGTACACTTCGACAAAGGATTCATACTATTTCAATGTGACTCACAGGTTTTTAAATTACGGCCATTGTCGTTTTTCTGTATTATATATCCGGCTAACGGACCTAGGTTTCTTTTAGAATTTCATTTATTTTTCCTATTTTTATGTTGTTTTTCTCATAAAACCTAAAGCATTAAAATTTCTAACTTCGTGTGTTTACGGCCTAACTGCGCGAGTAGCGACACCCGGCCGCAAGCCCCCGAGACGACAACTTTTACGAAAAAGAAAATGCGCGCGAGACAAGCGGGAACGGTCGCACTTTTTGGCCCAAAATGCGACTTGGACCTCAGTGCGCACACGCCCCTTTTCGGCGACACCGCACTAAAAACGGTGAAGCTGCATTTTGCGGTTTTCAGTGATTTTTCTGCAATTTTTTTAAGGTTTACCAACACGGCTTACCGTCGGGGTTCTCCGGCCTACATCTCGTGACCGCCTTGACCGAGTTGATATGTTTACTCATCTAAGTGGGAACCTAGCCCCTAGAGCTTTAGTACCCTCCACTTTTTGTGGAAGAGTTTCTTCATTTCGGCAAATGCATTTTTCGAGCCCGGCCTCCTTTTTTCCGGATACGGTACCTCGCTGGATCTCTAAAATCGGCCTTTCTTCCTTTCAAATCACCTCCTGTCATTTTTTTGGACCTCCTTTGAAGGCCTCCACCTTGCCTTCGGTTTTGCTGATTTCCCTCCTTTTTCCGGCCACCTTGCCTCTTTGTCTCTTGGTGTGATCTTCACCCTCTTTTCGCGGCTTTACCCTTTAGATCCCTATCCCTTTTGACCTTAGATCTATTGGCCTCCTTCCGTGTGTTTTGCACAGATTTTTCCCTTTCTTTTCGGATTAGTTTTGAAGACCCACCTTCTTGGGTTAGATAGATGCACAATTATTTGTTATTTTTACTGTTATTTTTGGCATTATATCTTGTTCTATGTAGGTTTATTTTCGGCTACGCAACACACTTTTTTCTTGCTCTCAACGGAAAGGGTTTAAAAATTAAAATTAACACACGCCACACCCGACCCTAAGCGAAGAAGCGCCTGGTTAACACCGCCTGGCAAAGACTCTAAATCAATCGTCCTTGCACCTTTTTACGCCTTGACCTTAATTGATTCGTACGCTACCCCTTTTTTGTCGGTTTCCTTCTTCCCGTCATCATTGCACCCCCAAGGCGCCTTTCCGGAGACTTCTTGGCCTTCATCCTTAGTTTCGGTCGATCGACACCCTTTCAACGTCGTCGTCGAGCCGATCCACCTTCGAGTCCGCACTGCGACTCCTCTCACGATTCATCGGGTTCTCCTTCTCCTCTGGTTCCCTCCCCACTGTCACCTTCACTATGTATGGTCCGGGGGCCAAAAATAAGCGGTTCTCCCGGCCTAATGCGAGCCCTACTACTAGCGGAACGCCTGAGAACACCCGGCCACCTGTGCGCCGTACATTGCGACCTCGGCCTCACCGATTTCCATCGGTTGATCAATGACCCTATTCACCGCAATTCTAATTGACGCTTTCTTTATGCCAACCAAGCTCCCCTCGACATCCCTAAGTTTGAGGGCCTTAAGGGCGAAGATCCAACCAATCATGTCGATCTTTCCACATGTGGTGTTCCTCCAGTTCCATTACGATGAATCCATCCGTCTTCGTTTGTTTCAACGCACATTCATGGCGAAGCTTCTAAATGGTATGTCGAACAAGCCACCTCTACTTATACCACCTTTGAGACTCTTGCCCAGAAAACCTTTGTCGTACTTCAGCTCCCTCCTCCGTCTGATGCGGCACGAAGCTCTTGACTTCCTTGGCTCAATCCTCTTCAACACGCCTTTCGCCCATGTTCGGGGAATGGCGACGGCGGAGCTTATGTCGACCCCTCCTTCGAAGATCGGGTTTACATGGACGGATTTCCTTCGCACCACCCTTCCCCGCTCCCATCGACGAAAGATGTCGCCTCTCACTTTCCTCAAGCGGAAGAAGCCACCACTCCAAATAGCCTTGAAATATGACTTGATCTACATCTCCAATCTGGTTATGTTTGCTCACCATCCTTCCCGAGCCTCCCCCCGAAGCCGGTGGCGCTAACGCCGAGGGCATCTCGACCCGCCCGACGGTATCGTTGGAGCCCTTTCCCATCCATACGCTCAACCTCTGTGGGCTATGGTCTCCCTCGAGAGGGTGACTCCTCCGGCCTCTTCCCCCTCCCGGTAGCATGTATCGAGATGCGGCATGCCTCCTCCTTTTGCCCCACCTCACAACACCTCAATGTTGCCCAACCTTTCCATTACCCTTATCCCGCCGGTCGGTGCGCCAACTCCTCCGGCTTATATGCGCTTCCTCCTCCTTGCCTCCTCAACCCCAACACCCAGCACCTACAACCCCCTCCCGGGCAAGTATTTGCACGGCGGGCGCGACTAATCCCCTTCTTCTCAAAGAAGGCGGAGAGGCAATCCAAACCAACTTTGCCCACAGTGCACGGACAATCTCGGTGTGGACCCCAACACGCCCAGCCGGCAACGGGGCACTCGGCCCAAGGCCCGAACGGCCGCTTAACTCGTAAGCCTTGTTCATGTTGCGGTGTTTATGGTCATTACACCCACGATTGTCCCCTATTACCCCGGATGCGGCGGATGTGGGAGTCTCCAAGCCACATTGTGTGCGGACGGCACGCCTCCCCTCATGCTCCTCCTAATGTGGCCACTACTCGGCTAGTGTGTTCTTGATCCTTTCCCTCGGCGGGGATTCGTGGCTACCCAACGCGGCGGGGTAGCCGCCCCCCTTCCTTTCGGGTTCCTCTGATTACCGGATCCTTGTGATGCACTGGAGTCTAACCGTCGTGATCTTCACCTTCCAAACTCGGTCTCGCCGGTGCTCCGAGCCTCTGCTCGGTCTGCTCCGACCTCCTTCTTCGGGGTTCTCTGAGCCTCTTTCGTCACCCGGTGGCCCCTTACATATCCCTCAGCAAAATTTGGGGGAGTTCCTTGCAAGATACCTAAGGGCCCACTACGTCGAAGCTGTTGCTCCCGGTCCCGAGCGCCCATTCGTATAGCATAGTAGATGATTTAGCGCCGATCCTCTGCTTTGCCATTTCCTACTGGAGACTCCTCCGGTTATTGCCCCTTCCCCAAAAAGAAGCTCTACTATACGCCGTGGGCGCTGTAGATCTGTGACGACCAAATGATTGTTTTCGACGCCACTCAATCGGACCATCCTCCTCTCCCTCCTTCGTCGCCTTCCAAATCCCGAGTCAAAAATCACGGAATGCCAACGTGTCCGGTGTATCATTGATGAGGGGGCATCCACTGCGTGATGTAAAGCCGGTTTGGAAACAAACTCGGATCCCACAGTAGCCCTTCCGATCACCCTTCGACGTGAGACGGTCATGCCTCCCCGGCCAGTGGCTTTGTTTCGTAATTGTCCTATCACCCTCGCCGACAGAGCGTTTGCGTTGACGTCGAAGTCATCGATGCCCCGCTAGATTACAACATTCTATTGGGGCGAAAGCTACACCTATGCTATGTCTGCTGTCCCATCGCGGTCTTTCGCAAGATGTCTTTCCTCATAATGGAAAGATAGTCACCATTGACCGGTTGACATATCATGAACGAAATCTCGAGACCTCCGAGACGACCATCTCTTACGCGCGACAAGCAAGCTGATTCCTTGACCGGTGTCTCCCCCGGCGTTTTACAGATTCCTCCACAGCAGGAACTTTCCCTAACCTTCCCCCCCTCCACATCCGCCCAGGTCCGGCTCATAGATATTTGCATGATGCAATCGTCCCGAGTACACGTGGCGGCACCGCCTCGGATAGTCGGCAACCTCCTCCTCGCCCTCCGCAACCCGCTCCTAGCCATTCGTCTCGGCCAGTAGGACCTCCTCCCCGCTCGGCCCCTACCCCTACGGTGAGAACATCCACAGACCCCTTTACCCTCTGGATCGGTTCCTCCTGGCCTTAACCATCTCGAAGCCGTCCCTCCCCTGGTCATTACCTGCTGGCGGATCCCTTTCCTAGCTCCCCCTCTGGGTATATTTGTCCCAAATCGCTTTGGCCACCCTCTCTCTCCCTAACTTGACCTTGGGCATCACAGGTGCAGTACCTTGATCCCCGGTAGCCACCCCTCCTGGTCATCCCAAGCCCTATATGGCTTTGACACGGGATTCCATGGAGGTCCCCCTAGCTTCCTCAGATTGCCTCTGTGCTCCCGGCACCTCCACGGGACCCTTCTCTGTCCGTGACGGCACCGGGAAGAAAGGCAAAGCCCTTGAGGGGGCACCCAAAGACAAGACTACCATGAGCGACCGGCCTCACGCGCGGCGAAGCCTTGCGCTTTATGTGATGTCATAGGTCATGCCACCCGCGCATCCGGGGTGCCGTGTTTAGCCCATGGTTAAAGTCGCGTTCCCGAGTCTACGGTCCACTGAAGCCCCATTCCTTCTCGGGGTACGTAACCAGGAAGCCCCAAGACTCTAAGAGTACCCATGAGCCTGTGCTTTGTGCGGTGTTCATGGCCATTACTCCCACCATTTTCCACTCACGACGCACTACGCGCCTCTTTAGAGGTCATCAGAAGTATGAGGTTGAACAAAATCAATCGCCTCTCCTATCCTCGCAGAGTACGCTTCGGGTCGGCTTTGAGGATTCCCCCGGCTCCCATCGACATTCCCCACGATGTTCGGATGACGGAGTCTACGCAGCCATTCTTTACCTATCCTCCTCTGCTGAGACACTAGGAACCCCCAGCCCATCTGCATCCTCCCTTTATTTGTGTCCCTTGATCACCCTTTTTCTCCCCATGAGCGAGATCACTCCACCCGTGTCTCTTGTTGACCTCCGCGGCAGAGTCCTCACCATGCTTAGATAGCCCTTATATACCACCTGACGCAGGTCATGGTCATCTGCCCTTGCACTCCCTACGCGGTTCTTGCTTGGGCTGACCACCGTGCACTCACTCCAATCTGCCCCGTCATTACCTTTCCTCCTCATTTGTTGTCTTGTCACACGTACGCATGACCCCCCGTCCACACCCTTTATCGGTTACGCGGGTGGTGCAAGTCGTTACTCAGGGAATCTAGCCTCGGCGGGTTGGGCCATCTTCACCCCCTTGCATGCCCTTGTTCTTTCTAGCAGGTATGCATTGGTTCTGCCACCAACAATCGGCGAATATGATGCGGTGCGTGGTCTCTTATCGATGCCCTCTTCCATCGCATCCTCCATCTGCACGTTCGTTTGGATTCCTACTTCTTGTAATGCAGCTAAATGGTGTTTATCGATGTGCATAACCACAAATGTCTTTATTTAGACGCTATTTACGAGTGAAAATCTTGATACGTGCATTTGAAACCATAACTTTCAACCATGTACCTCGAGAACATAATCACTATGTAGATAGTATTGCAAACCATGTTCTGGAATTGGAATTTATCACACACATTTCATACAAGACAATAACATTAATAACCATAAAAAAAACGATGCATATCCATAATATGTGTGTAAAAACATGTGTTTAGAGTCCATCTGCTACGATGCATATGACATGCCCTTAGCATGTTACAAACAAAAACCCAAAGCTGGGGGCACCACACCTTTCATACATCACCGGGAGCACCACATGCCCCACCCCTAATCACTATCTCGGGAGGCTCCCGGACAGTAGCTCTGCCCTGCGGCCATGTAGATCGCGCATGGCGACCAGGCCATCGCCACATGCGCGCGCCGACACCTCGCCCTCGGGGTAGACCAACACATGGCTCTATGGGCGGTCGTCCTAAGTCACGCACCCGCGCTGCGATGCTCGGTCGACAACCTTTCGCATCTACGACGGATGTCCTCCGTGAGGGCCCGTGCATCCTCGTGCAACGCGCTCTCGACCCACTCGGACACCGCGCTCCGGACGGCGCCGGTCGTCCCATATATCCGGTTGGTTTCACCGTGCTATATCTGCATACCAAAGTACATGAATCGGTACCATGAAGATTACTATTCAAAAACTTTAACATGCCCACACAAGAATAGCAATCTGTCACTTACCATCGGGCCCCCGGACACCGACCGGCGGAAGTGGCGGTCCCAGGATCTTCATAGTAGCTCATCCCACTATAGGGATAGTCGTACATGTACAATGGCATCGATCCCAATGGGCAAAAAACTCCGGTCGAAACACTCGCCCGATCGCCCCTCCTCCTCCTGCACGGTCGCCGAGTCCCCAACGGCGCATCTGCAGAGCTTCTCTCGAACCCCCATGCGGAAGGCGTACACGAGGCCTCAAGGTCGGGATCTTCTCAAAGAAGAAGGTGCACAACAAAAAAGTCCCATATGACGAGTCATGGTTCTGCCCACCGCACGCATAGTGGCAACGCTCGCTTTAGCGACACCAACATCATTGGGCCCACCCATAGTAAGTCCCCACCAAGCACACTTTCCACTATCATCATGTTGCCCCCCGGTGATGTGATGGAACGCGCACGGATGCCCGGGATTCACGGCACGAGCTTGCGGCTCTTTGCGCGGGTTTCACAACCTCTCTAGATCCCCGATCGGTATTCGAGTCCCCTTGACTTGGGGCAGTCGACGAGACGTTCACGAACTCCATGATGTATACGCCCCCGCGGCAGCAACGGCCCCATGTGTTTCCCACCATCCCCGATGGCGGGAGACCGGTCGGGAAGTACACGTCCTTGAGCGAGTCGGTTCGATCACGGCCTTTGCACTATAAAGATCTCTGATACGGATCCCGATGTGATAATCCGGGCCGATAACGGTTCCCCTGCTCTCCGCGAAAGGGGTTCTCCAAAAACTTGAGAACCCCAAATGCAGCCAATACACGGCGGACGCCTTGATCCGCACGGATCTACATCCCCGTAGTGTCCCCGAGATCTCTCTCTCTCCAAAGTTGACCCGTAACTTTCTGCCATACCTGCACAAACACATCATTTTATCGGCGTACGGATCGGGAAAACCATAACTTGAAACACAAAACCCAACTCCCGGCCATAAAAACGGCACGAAAACCCCTCATCTCCCGGGTCGCAGTTTTACGCTCTTTTCTGGACCAGGTCGCACTTTTTGCCCATGCTGCGTCCTGGAAGTCGCACTTTGCCCCAAAAGTGCGACACCGGCGCCCGGCTAAGTGAAGGAGGGGTTGTTCTGGGATTAAGACCCCTAAGCGGGAAATGTAATCCATCGAAATGCGAAGAAGGTTAGACCTCTTGCACGGCGACGGATGCGTGATTCCAACGGTCGATTTGTCTAGCTACGTTCGCCGCAAGATTTAGGGCCTTTTCTCCTCTCCACATTCACCACGGCAACAATAGCAAATGAGTGATTTTGGAGGGAAAGCGCATATTAAAAGAGAACCCTGTTTCTTCTTTCGGCTAGCTGCTGACCACACGCGTAGCCGTTCGACGAACCATCTGCACCGTCGGAAAGCTCTCCATAGAGACTCTCAAATGGGTATCTGTTAGTTTTTTGTGATCTAATACTTCACCAGGACACATTTTGTCCAAGAAGGGTCACTTCACCTCTCCTTAAAATCCGGAATTTCCCTCACTTACGACCTTGCTTGTACTTGAGGCACCATCTTTTGCCTCCTTACTTTTCTTCATTTCGTGTTGATTTCGTCATGAGTTCCCATCATGTACTCATGTTTCCATGGTCCCCATTGGGGCCTTTCTTGTGTGGCCGGCATCGAGTCGCCCTTGTTTAGAGCATCCAGAGTTGAGTCATCATTCCCTCCATGGAGTCTATCTGAGTCCCTTTGTACCCCACTATAGCCCTCCATCCGTCATTGATTGGTCTCTCTCTTGTTTCGCACATTATGACCTTCGGACCACTTTGTCCCCTATCTGATGATGTTGTGTCGATTGACTGCATGTCATTCATGCCCTTTATTCTCTAGCAAGGAAGTCGTCCATTAGCTACTCGATCCTTTCCACTTCACTATCATCATTAGTGTCGGTACGTAGTCGCTCTACTTTTTTCTCTCGTGCCTTAGTTGAGGGTCTCTCATTGCCTCAACTATGGCGGACCTCCTTACGTCGACATCGGCTCATTTATTCCGGAAGCCGGTCTGGGGCGGTGTGCCTTGGTTCCGGCTTCCTCTTGTTCGGTGCCTCGGATCGGGGAAAGGGATATCTCCTTTCCCTTTGGCTTGATTGTTTCTCCCGGCTCCTTCGACGCAGTCGAGATTCGTATACTTGATGGTCCGGTGATCCGGCGAGCGGCTCTTGATGATTCCGGTGTGTGTGTGAGATGTTTCAACCCTCATGAGGGGCGGCCTGCGGGTAGCCCCCATGCCGAGATGACCTCTTCTTTGCGGCCTTCGATGCGGCTCCGAGATATTTGATGATGTTGGCCATAGCCACTTGCGCGCCTCTTCGATTTGCATGTATTAGTCGGATTTTTCGCAGGCCTTCACCCCATTTGCGGGGGGCATTTGGGTTGTATTTGTGTCTCATGTACTCGAGATATTATTGTACAAGTCTGTTGTTATCCCGAGGCACGGCATGTATGTGGGATTCCTCATCGTATTTTTATCGGCTCATGATTATGCACGGTGTATTTTATGGTTCGGTCCCTTGTTTGCGGACACACTATTCTTTTGTACTTTGTCTCGGCGGGGCCATGAGTATGCCTCCCCCCGCCGCCTTCGAAATACAGTACCCTCTCACTTAAAGAACTTGTTACTGCGAGTCTCGTCTCCTCGGGGTCTAGTCCTTCGGCACACTATCTACCTGCATTTCTCTCTCCGACACCTTTTGTTGTCTAGTGATTTGTGTTCTTACAGCATTACTTCGGTCATACGATTTGCTCACGACACTCGCACGGTAAAGGGGCAATACATTACACCATTTTTTGGTCATCTAACTTATTATCCATTAGATGGACCCAAGTACACCATGTAAGACCAATTTTACCCCTAAGTAAAGCTGCTTTCACTATGTTAAAACGAGAAGGGAAACCCCAAAAGGGAAATATTAAACAAACCCATATTTGTTTGATTTTCCTCATGGAATAATTAATTAAACCATAATTTAATTATTATTCCCGGTCATGTTAACCAAAATCAAAGAAATTAATTAGATAAACCTTTATTTATCTTATTATTTTCTAGGAATAATCATTTAAACCTTATTTAGATGATATTCCTTGTTAAATATGACCAAATCACCCACAAATAATTAAATAAATCACTATTTATTTAATTATCTTTCTTACTTCCTTAAATAATTAAATAAATCATTATTTATTTGATTATCTTCCAACCGCTTCCTTAAAAAGATAAATAAATCATTTATTTATTTATTTTTAACAAATTAAGGGATTTGACCCAAGTCACGCCTTAGGTCACGCCTTAGAGATGAGCCACTTCGAGGGGGCAACCTCCAATACATTACATGAATGAACAATTCTTGGATGATTCAATTTACAAAACCTCCTTTCTATATATAGGAGTCCATGGGGCCATAATGTAATCCTAGTGGGCCACAATGTAATCTAGCCGACCTAACAAATAATAATTTAGGGGCACGATAATAACGGAGATGGGGGTTACAAGGGTACAATAATAACAATAAAGGGGTTACACTAACAACGATAGGTATATACTAGTAATATAGGGACCTAACATGCCCCTCTCCTTCAAAAAAACGTTGTCCTCAACGCTTGAGTAGCTACGGGTGCTTCTATATAAAATTTTCATCCTCCCATGTAGAATCTTCGATTGTATAAATTCTTCCACTTGATGAGATACTACGAAATTGATCGATTAAGTAGTTGTCGAGGTTCTTGTTTCCATGACCGCTTACGGTTCCAATATGATTTTCCTTCCTCATCAAGTTCTGGAAATATTGTTTTGAGCCCGGAAGATTTTCTCCTATAACCTTCTTTAAGCATGAAACATGGAAAGCTGGATGTACTACCGCGAAGAAGCGGGAAGCTCCAATTTGTATGCCATAGTACCGATCTTTTTACTGACACCTTGTAAGGACCATAGTACTTTGGCGATAATTTATTATCCTTCTTAGCTTGCTTGAGGGACATTTGTTTATATGGTTGTAGCGTAAAAATACCCAATCTCCTATATCAAAACTTCTCTCGACGCGATGTTGATGTACTTTTTTGTTGTTTCATTCGATTTTGCAAAAATTCGGGTTATCCTTTAAGAGTTGGAGAACTTCTTCTTTGATGCTCGGCGGCTGATCTTCCGCTACTTGAACCTTCAAATTTTCCCTTAAAGATGATGTGATCGATGGTGGATGATATCCATAAAGTGCCATAAATGGGGTCATTTTCTTTAACGATATGGAAGGAAGTGTTATACCACCATTCGGCGAGGTAACCACTTGACCCATTGTGTTTGTTTATCGGATACAAAACAACGAAGATATCCTTCCAAACATTTATTTACTATCTCGGTTTGACCATCAGTTAAGGGATGATAAGATGAGCTATGAGCTAATTTAGTACCCAAACAGAAAATAACTCTTGTCCAAAAATTTCTAGTAAAAATGGGATCTCTGTCGCCTCCACAATAACTCTTGGACTTCCATGTAGCTTTTGAATTCGTCACAAATGTAGTAGCAAGCTTGTACTTGCTTTAAATGGATGAGATAATGCACAAAAGTGTGCATACTTGAGGCAGAATCTATCAACTACCACCATGATGACATTCTTTCCTTGAGACTTAGGTAAACCTGTGATAAAATCCATTGAAATCTCCTCCCAACGGTGACTTGGAATGGATAAAGGTTGTAGAAGTCCGGTGTAATTGTCTCCACTTTATTAAGCTGGCAAACCAAACATTCGCCACAAACTTTTGAATATCGAGATTTGAAGCCATCCCAAAATTCTTTCTTCACCACGTAGTAAGGTTTTTAAAAATCACGAGTGTCCTCCTAAAGGAGAAGTGTGCAATTCCAAAAGAATCTTTTGTTTTAGTTGGGAATTCTTACAAAGATATAAGCGATCTTTGTACCATAAGGGAGAATCATTTTCCAACTAAATGTGTCGGATGTACTAGGATCTTGCTGCAACTTTTGAATGAGTGTCCATACATCTTTGTCCTTCTTCCCATTCATCTCTTGCTTCGGTTATCCAATACGAGTTTGGATAATAGAAATGGCACAAAGCAATGCTTCCACCTCTTCATTCTTTCTTGAGAGTGCATGCAAAACAACATTAAGCTTTCCTTTTTTGTAGATTATTTCAAAGTCATAACCCAACATCTTTGTGACCCATTTTCTTCACTCTTGAGAAGATAGTCTTTGTTCCAAAAAAGTGTTTCGGACTATCATGGTCGTTTTTACCTTGAAGTGTCTTCCCATTAGGTAAGTTCTCCATTTCTTTAGTGCATGCGTGTGCTAACATTTCCTTCTCATAAATAGGTTTAATAAATGCTTTCCTTTGATTAGACTGACTTTCAAAAGCAATAGGTCTTCCTTCACCGCATTAAAGGTGCCATAATTCCATTTCTGAGAACATCACATTCCACAATAAAGGTTTTTGTGAAGTCTGGCGTAGCTAAGACCGATTATGGGCTTGTTACCTCTTTAAGATGTTCAAAGGCCACTTAGTTGCTTCGGGAGTCCATGAAAATGCATCTTTCTTCAATAATGTTGTTAGAGAGTCTTTTGCCCTGATATTTCCATAATTCTTAACAAACTTACGATAATAGCACATTAACGAGAAATCCTCGCAAGCCTTTATTGTCTTAGGGACTTTCATTCCTTAATGGCTTTAATTTTGTTAGGGTCTGCTAACACCCTGCGTGCGGATATAATATGACCCGGATATTCACCTCTTGTACTCGAAAAACATTTGGATGCTTTTGCATATAATTGTTTCTCCTATGATAGTTTGAGCACCACATCCAACATGTTCAACATGATCCTTCCAAGACTTGCTATAGATTAAGTATCATCATGAAAAATACTAGCACAAATTTTCTAAGGAGACGAAATGGAATTCATCAACCCTTGAAATGTAGAAAGTGCATTGGTAAGGCCAAAACTTGTGATAAAATTCATAATAAACCCTCATGAGTTCGAAATCTTGTTTTGGAATATCTTAGGTCTTCATTCTAATTTGATGATATCCACGAACGAAGATCCAACTTGGTAAAATAAATTGCTCCATGTAATTTAGCTCAATAATTCATCGATCACGGGAATGGGAAATTTATCTTTAATGGTGAGCTTATTGAGCTCCCTATAATGCGGACACATTCGCCATGATCCATCCTTCTTGTGTACCAATACTACGGGAGCGAGAGAAAGAACTTTGACTAGGTTGAATTATACGCCTCTAACATTTACGCAATCTGTCGTTCCAATTTCGCTCTTTTGGAAGTAAGGATATCTATAAGGCCGGATGTTTGGAGGAACACTTCCTGGAATCAAATGAATAGCATGATCATGATCACGAATACGTTGGGAGTCCTTTGGAGTTTCAAACACCTTGGAGATGATTGTCAGACTTGTTGGAGATACGCGAAATAGATGATTTTGATGTTGGAACTATAGTGAGGCATAATTGTGCAATTACTCCTCGTTGTTCTTTCTTTAGAAGCTTTGTCATGCCATTAGAGCTTATTATCCTTCTAGCTTCCCTTCAATACCCCGTAGTTACGACTTCCTTTCATCTGAAAAAAATTTCAAGAAAAGTTCTTGAAAATTAAAAGCTACGAATCCCCAAAGATTGTAACCATTGTACTCCTAGTACAACATCGCTTCCTCCATAGGAATGGAAAGCATTGAACTGGTAAACACATATTCCCCCATGGTTAGCTTGATGTTATGGCATTTTTCGAGCAATTTATGGTTCCTCCATTTGCAACCATCACTTGACATTAAGTGTTTCGGGTATAGGAAACAATTTAATTCCTTGGCTACCTTACGTGAATAAAATTATGGGTGCTACCAGATCAATCAACACTATTACCTTTCTCTTCTTGATTTGTCCTTTTATCTTGAGAGTTTGAGGGGTGGTAATTCCTGGCGGTGCATTACACGATATGGTTGGATTAATTTCTTCCTCTTACGAGGCAGTTCCTGGTGTATATCCCTCTTCTTGTTCATTTTCTTCTTCCTCTTCACAATCTATGTAAAATAATTTCTTCTCGGCACACTTATGACCTTTAGTGTATTTGCTATATCACAAACTGTAGCAAAGCCCTTTGCTCTTTTTTCTTCCAATTGTTGTGGTGTCAACCTTGTAGGTTGTGGAAATCTAGATGTAGCCACACTTCCTTCTTTATAGAATTGAGTAGTAGACTTCCTTGTTGCCATAATTTTACATTCAACTTTCTTGCCAACTTGAATGCCTTCTCTGTGAATCGGGTTCCGAACACGAACTTCATGTTGAATGTTATCCTTCTGCTTGCCTAAGAAGAGATCCAATCTTGTGGTCCTGCGGAAATATCGATTACCCTTATACTCAATTTTGGAAGTCCTCGATGTCTTTGCCCCACTAAGCCCTTTTGTTTGAGATTTATCAATTGGGTAAAGAAGGTGTTGCTCTTTGTATCCTCATAATGTCTTTATCATTTCCTCGTAAAAATTGACCAAGTGACAATTTTTTTACGAAATTAAAACCATGATACCATACAAATGTATTTTGTTCTAAATGTAAATTTGTCATTGCCTTTTGTGTGTTTTGCACGTTATGGAGATCAAAATATTCTTGCATACGCCTTATCCATATTCCACGGGATCCTTTCCATCAAAACTTCCTCATATCCATTTTTGGAATATGGTGGTTCTTCCCACCAACATTCGAGTATATGAAATCATGATTAACATTTATTTTGTTCTCATCATGAGTTCTTCTCCTATTTCCGCCATTAGGAATCATTTAGTTTTAAGCTTGTCATCAAACCTTCCATGTATGCTTTTAGATCATTCCTCATGTTTTCTATGTTGTCTTTCATGTCATCCATCTTAGCTTCCATGCCCACTTCCATGCCATCCATGTCTTAGCTTCCCGCCTTTCTTCAAGCCTTCATCTGCTTCCACGCCATCCATCTTAGCTTCCATGCCTTTCTTCAAACCATCCATCTTCACTTCCACACCTTTCTTCAAAACTTCCATTTCATTTTCTTTGCTCTTTGCGAGTGAAATTTGTTGCACTTGTTCTTGTAATTTTGATAGGAAATCATGTTTCATTCTCTTCATCTTCATGAGTCATGGTAGAGCCTTAAGAGGCTTGATGGGTGTTAAATTAGCACACAGAACCATTTTAGGAATCCAATATTGATATCTATTCTACAAGACACCCATGGAATCAATTCACTTGATTCTTCAAAGCAGAACTTATGCAATTCGGAAAAAAATACACACCTTTTACTAGCTTTTAAGACTTTCCGATATTAGTGAATTATCTGCAGCAGTTGAAAATCTTCGATATCTGAAATTAACTCCTGGTAAATCTCGACTTCTTTCAAATGCCACGGGTACGATCGATTTGGATTCTCCAGACAAAGTTATTGTCCAATCTCCCACAATGACCCTAATTAAAGATTTTGGTTTAGTAGAGCGAACTTGTACGACTTGCCACGTATCCTTTGTTTTGTCCTTTGTCTCACAAAATTGATAGCCGGAGACTTGCCCCCGATCTGTGTACTTGCGACCACTTTTTACGGAACTTCAATCCAATGCCCAGAGAGAGTTATTGAAGTTTTCCCACGATCACCTCTTTGAGATGCAATTCGAGAACTTTGAAAAAGCACTACCTTCCCTGAATCTATCTCAAAATATTCACAAGACAGCACAAATTTTTTGACGAATTTCCTCGAGTTTCAGCTTCGCACCATATGAATTTCCGGGCTACGGAACCTTCGTACAAAAAATTTATAGCGCAAATGCCACGATGACACTGTTTATGAGCACGAAAAAATACCTAACTGCGAGATGATATCTCCTCAAATATTGCGAACCAAGATCTGAAATTTTTAGACAAACTTCCTCACGATTTCAGCTTCGCACTTACTAGAAATTCAGCTTAAGAGCTTCGTATAAAAAAAAGTTATAGCGAAAATGCCCGATGACTGTTTGGGCAACGAAACTACTAGAATCCCCAAACCTCGATACCAAATGTTGTGTAACAGCTCCAAAGAGAAAAGAGATATTCACGCCTTAGAAATGAGCCACTTCGAAGGGGCAACCTCCAATACATTACATGAATGAACAATTCTTGGATGATTCAATTTACAAAACCTCCTTTCTATATATGAGTCATGGGGCCATAATGTAATCCAGGTGGGCCACGTGTAATCCTAGCGAACCTAACAATAATAATTTAGGGGCACAATAATAACAGAATGGGGGTTACAAGGGTACAATAATAACAATAAAGGGGTTACACTAACAACAATAAGGTACTATACTAGTAATATAGGGACCTAACACAAATACCTTTTCCCTCCAACAAATATAATAAAATATTCCATAAAAAGTGGATCTAGATCTGGTTAACCCATGCACCAAAGATCTAGAAAAACCCAATATTTTGTTATAAATAGGAGGGTTTTTTCTACCATTCTTCACCTTTGTTGCCTATTAGATCATACAGATCTATACACTTGGTCACATGTCTCCATCATTTGCTCCCATTGAGCTCTACTCTTTGCATTGGGTTTTACGCATTAACTAGAGAGAAATCTTGAATCTGAAGTGCGAGGACTTCAAGGAGCTATCAACGAGGGGAGTGGATACTCCTTCGGTTCTCCTCACGGTGCCCCATTAATACAAAAATTCTTTCAAAAATTGTTCTTGTCTTGTCTGTTGGTATATGGAGCAAACACTTGTTTTTTGCGCAATATTTCCTTATAGATGCGGTATTTGCGGCTTCTATTTTCTTGTCTAACTAATTGTAGATGCGAAGATATTAGCGACCACTTTTTGTTGTTAGGGCTATTAGTTATGCGTAGCTAAAGTGGTCCTTTTTCGTACACTTCGACAAAGGATTCATACTAACACCAACTCACAGTTGAATAGGACACAGTGCTTTGGAGAGCACTGTCTCCCATTCAGGGGTGATTTTCAACGCGTTGTCTCCCCTTAGAGACTGTGTTGCCCCCTAGAACCAACCAAATTCCCATTGAATTTGTCATTGCATTTTCTTTCAGCCTTTTGTTTGTTGTGTTTTCAAGTGCTTGATGCCTCATGGAGACTAGTAACTTTACCTGAATCTTCCTCCTTTGAAAGAAAATTTTGTTCAATGTCTCTTTAAAGTGTTTTTCTTTATCATTGAAAATTAATTTCCAAAAGTATTTTCATTCTTTGCATTAGATCCATTTGCTTTTGAAAAGGAAATTGTCGTTAAATTTTTCGTTTCCTATAGGAGGAATTGTAGTTAAATTCTTCATTTTCCTAAAAGAAAATTGTTGTTAAATTCCTCATTTCTAAAAAGTAAAAGGCATTTGTTTTTTATTGATTTGATGCATTTAGTTTTCTGCCATTAGCATTAAAGGGGCCTGAAAAGAAAAACTTACATTTGCATGTAGTGGATTGTGTGTTTTGCATAGGAACAAATTAGGAAAGCTGCATATTAGTTTGTGCCCTTAGTTGTTTGCTCTTAAAATTGATTGCTCTTTCCCTCTAGTAGCTAGGATTTTCATTGAAGAAACTAAAATTGAAAGTTTGCTTATCATTTTAGTTTGAATTTTAGGAATTTCCATCACATCATCATTGTGAACCTTGAAAGGCAAATTGATAAACAAGATCAACTTAAAATTTACATCAATTTACCTAACAAAGCATTGGAACCATAACGATAACATTTATAAGGTCTAGGCTAGAGACGTGTTCCGACGTCGTAAAACATAGCAGTTGTCGTTAATTTTATGCGATACATTCCGAGTGTGATACCTCACTCCATGTACGTAAGTATATCATAGCTCGTCCATGTGCCTTCGGGTATATTGGGCGGTGTTATAGTACAAAAAGCATAAAGCGGTGCTCTCACTGTGCAGTTTCACATCATACAACACTAATACGGACTTAGGCCTCGATGTACCTTTGGGTATATTTGGGAGGACAAATTTAGGTTGCTATCCATCCATAGTGAACTGAGTTGGTCGGCTTGTAAATTGTGATCCACCGAACACAACATTCAAGAGATTACTTTTTGCGTACTTCTTAGTTCGCAGAGGTATTTGCGAGTTCACGGTTTTCTTGATAAATTTTTTTCCTAGCATTACCTTTATTTTATTTATTTGTTTTTTTAGTTAAAATAAATGGAGTCATCATGGAAGGTAAAATCCTTTTCCCAAAATCGTTAGAGTATGGGGTAGCATTGAAACCACCTTTACCACTAGAAATTACTCTGGTCGACGAAGGCGACATCCTCTACGAAACCGGTACTATCGGTACCTGCGAGGTGAAAACATCATCTTCCCATATACACGAGTTGGCACAAGTTGTTCTCTGAAATCTTGGTTTGTCTCTTGTTTTTCGAGATAGATTCCTCATAGCTACATGGTCACGATCCATCGCGGTGAGACCATACCTCTCGAACCCGACATTGTTCAACCAAAGTTGATCTAGATCTGTCTCTTCTTTGCTAGAATATACGAGATCAGAAGTCGAACGGCCCAGGAAGTTGTTCCTGCATTGGTCATCCCACAATTTTCGCGGAGCCATTGAGTCTCCCATATCCATAGTCAACCTCCCGAAATATAATTTGGGCCTGAGGGATGGCTCTTCCACCTGGTTTGATTTCGATTGAAGAAATCACAGACGAAACACCTTTAACTCCAACCCATTTTTGGAGGATCTTTTCTTATGCAGGTCTTTTTCCTCAATCACCTCCCTCTACTTTTGTTGATCCTGTGCCTATTCAAATTCCCGTCATTTCAAAAGGGTACACATTTGGTCAAGTAACCATGCTTGAACCAACATCTTTGGTTGGGCCATCTATTCCAATTGCGTCAACACCTGCTCTCGCTACCCCCTCGATATTTACAACTTCACCAGAGTCATATTTACATGGAGGCCCTTTGCTTCCATAATGTTTTAAATGTTTATCTGGAATTTTCTCCGGTGCATCTTCAAACCTAGGGACTTCACCAATTTCATCATCTGGTATTCTAACTGGTAAACCTATAGTAAGTATTGAACATATTGATCCTATATATACATCATTAGGGCAATATCAAGATGGTCCATCTGGGTCTATTCCATACAATACCATCTCAGCTGGAGTCCCTGCATTTGGAGAGCAATATTTTTCGTCTTATTATCCTCCTCATGCTGGGGGCAACCTTTGGCCACCCACTTCGACAGTACTTCGTCATTTTTTGGTCAACCTAATGTCGAAATTAATGTTCCATCAATGGCAGCCACTGCGCCTATCCAACCACTGAGAAACGATTGTACACTCATATCCAACCAATTCAACACCATTTGTACCCACATCCATTCCACTTGTTAATTCATATTTAACCACCATTACAGAACTACAAACATTTGTATAATATTTGTTTAGTAGATCTTTCAATAATAATCTCAAGTATTGGGCCCTCAGACTCCAAATCCTTCAGCCAATATACAATAGCAACCTGTACCTGGAATCATTTATTCACAAATTGGACTACCATATTATGGGATGCCACAACAACAACTAGGTTATACTTATCCTCAAGTGAATCCAAGTTATCCTACTTTGGGTTATAACATTGGTGGACAGACCCCTTGGCAGCCTCAGGCGCAAATGCCTCAACCTTCATTTCAACAAGTATCATGCACGGTTTTGGTCAACGAGAATATTCAAGCGTTTACTTATCAAAACAACCTATCTAGGTTACCATGATGGAATTCCTTATCATGGTGCTCAAGGCACGTTGCCGAGACATTCCATCATACTGGCTATGCTCAACACGACCTTAATCGGCATGATTTCCTTTGTTGCGATTTAAGAGTTGATTTAAATTGGCTAACTAATGATCCAATCAAGCCCCATGCTCCTTGGTGGTTGATGATACGCCACAAATTACCCTCGGATGTTCCTAAGTTCGATACCGACCGGGGAAGACCCGTCGATGATCCGGATTTATGCGAGAACGTAACGGAATAAACATATAACCATAAATACAAAGATGCGAAATGGAAATACTTACTTCATTTCATTAATATCAAGAAGCTGAAATTTGCTTATAGACGGGGAATGGAAATAAAACTAGCTAGGGCACTAGTAGCTATGCGAGAAAGTGTGGCGACTATAGGCCTGCGAGCTGAGTTACAATGAGGCTCGAGGGCCTATTTGTTATTGAGAAGCAATGGATAACCCTAAACATCCAAAAACCTAACCTTAGGAGATGAAGCGCCAAAACTATGGGCCCTGTTTGGGTAAATTGGTGTTTCAACTCGGGGACATAACTTTGGCATACTATCTACGTTTGACGCACATGACACATCATTAGAAAGCTCTATCAAGAGATACAACTTTCGCCACAAATATAATTTTGGAACATAATGATATTATTTAGAGACACGATGCCAAAAAACGTCGTTGAACTTCCCACTGGCGGCTCGAAGTTCGGGACCGAAAAAGCTGGCACAAAAAATAGTAAGTTGTCGAGCGAAAGGCGAAAGAGACAATGGTGGGGGCCCAAGTGGAATTGGCCGGTGGCCACCAATATCCACCTGGATCATTCCTCCCCCCTTGGGAAGAAATGGTCCCCATTGCGTTAAGTTCCTCCATGAGATGAGGAAATTCTGCTTTGAACTTGGTCCACAGTGAACCACTTTCCTTGGTACGAGTTGGCCGGCTTTGACAACCCGATACGGTTAGATCTTTTTGTTGGCGAGTGTTCTTGAGTTGCATATCCATGATACAATGTTTGTGGTGGCTGTTCCATGCGATGCAGGTTTAGCTTTCTACTTTTGTTGAGTGTGAGTTGTTAACGATATCAAGGGGTGTCCGGTAGAGGTGGGAAGTAAGGACGAAGGTGATCCACATTGAGCGGGTGTAGGCCAAGGAATGGTGGAATACTAAGCTCGAAGGCATTGTTACCTACAACCTTGGTGACGGTGTATGGCCGTATCGGACGACGAAGCTTGCGTGGGGTCCGGTGGGCGCTCATACACCAAATGTAGCCATACTTCTTCGCCCACGGAAGTTATGCGGCACCTAGTGTTGATCATGGCGGCCTTGTACCTCGCATTGGCTACGCTCAATATATCATGAACCTATTGGCGGATGTGTTGAATGCACTCGATGAAGCTACTTGCTTTGTCAACTTTAGGCGGACATGAGAGCCGAATCGGCTGAGCAAGCTGCAAATGGCATGGCTACGTCAATGGGACATGTGTTTGGAATCCCAAGCCCACACGAAAGGGGATATGGCCAATTGAACTATGGAGAGCCCGGTTATAACTATGTTGTACATAGGGGAGGCTCTCGTCCCATGTGCGTGGATACTTTGAATTGTACCGTGCGGAATGTGTGCAATCATTACGGTGACGACCTGCGTACGGCTATACGTTTGGGGATGGAAAATTTTGTGGACTTGGTGAGATTGTGTCCAACATTGACTAGAGGCTGGACCACATCATGCTGAGAACCTACTATCTCGATATGATATGGTAGATTGTGGGATCCCAAAGTGCACCCACACTCGTTGAAGAAGAGTTTAACGGTGGCTTACTGTTGTGATATTCTTCTTACGGAGCCGCCATAATTGCCATCTTGAGAATGCCATCGATGACCACGAAAACACGGTCATTTCCGTTCTTAGTAGAAGGCGGAGCCCGACATGTAATCCATGGAGATGGATTCCCAAGGTCGACTAGGGGTGAGTAGTGGGTATATAGGCCTTGCTTCTTGATGGTCGGTTTGGCAATGGCACAAACGGTGCGGGATACGTGTACTTCTTGACATCCTTTGAAGGTTAGAGCGATAGAAATAATTTTGTAGTATTGCCACTTTGTTTTCTCGACCTGCAAGTAGGCGACTGTTGTAGTGTGCTTCCCATATCATCTTGGCACGCTCGCTTGAAGGAACACAAGGTGTCCTAGGTGACATAAAAGCGCATCTTGGAGGTGAAAATTTGGAACTTGCATACCCCCCAAGAGTGCCTTGTAAGTGTGGCCTAATTACGGGTCACTCTCATAGAGAAGCGGCCAATCAAAGTCTCGTGCCTGGAGTTGAGCACGGTGGTGAGCGCCTGGTGGTAGTCGGGCGAGCGGTATGCAACATTATTGGTGCTACCCTTCTTGTACTTAATGTTCAAATGAAGCCCATTGCAGAGATATGTGGACCACTTCGATGGCGATCGTGCACGCGTCCCTTATGTCTGTATGAGCTTGCGGGGGTCGGTGGTTTATGTGGATGATTGTTTCCTTCCCCAAAATGTAATGCTTACCGTGTCGACGAGCCTCCTGATAGGAATACATTTCTTTGTCATAGGTGGGATACTTGCGAAATACATCTTTCCGATAATGTCTCCTTGTGATATGCCTTTGGATGTCCTTGTTGAAGTAGAAGCTGCCCCAATAGCATGATCGGGAGGCATCTGTCTCGATCTCAAATGGTGACTGCAAATGCGGTAATGTGAGAACTAGGGCGGAGACAAGGCGATTTTCAGTGCAGCGAACGCCCATACATTGAAGTTCCGACCAAAGAATTTGCTCTCGCTCCTCCCTTGGTGACTTGACCCAAGGACGAGTGATATGAGAGAATCCAACACGAATCTACGGTAGAAATTAGCAGGCCCCGAAGCTGCGAAGCTGTTATAGTGGTTGGGGGTTTGGCCATCCGAATGACTTGGATCTTGGGCGGATCCCTGCACCCCCCCCTTTATGTGTGTATCCCTGAGATATTGAACACCGGTTCATGACAAACGTGCACTTCTCCAAATTGGCACACAACTTGTGTTGCGCGGTGTTTGGAGGACTTGTGGAATGTAATTGAAGGTGCTCTTCCCAAGTCTTGCTTGAAGATCAGAATGTCATCCAGTACACCACTACAAATGAGTTGGTGAATGGCCGCAAGATGTCTTCCATCATCCTCATGAGGTTGCGGGAGCAGCCAAGCCCGGCCAGGCATGATCAACCATTCAAAAAGGCGTTCCTTGGCTTTGAAGGCGATCTTCCACACATCGGAGGGTTCAATTGGTACACAGTGAGACTGACTTGGTCGATCTTGCTGAAATATTTTGCACCTTTGAGTTGGTCCGGAAGGTCATCAATCGTGGGATTAAGGTACCTATTCCGAAGCAGTGATCTTGTTCGGCGCGGTAGTCATCAGTCTCCACGTCCCATCCTTCTTGTACCAACACGATCGGGCTCCACGAGGGAGATGAACTTGGTCTAATGTGACCTTTTACGCGAGCGCACGAATCTTCCTCTTTATTTCATCATTCTCAGTGAACATGAGTGCATCGGTCCCATTGCGTGCGCGCACCTAGGGAGTCGGATCAATCGGGTGCTTGACACAACGGTGTAGAGGAACCCCTATGGGTGAGGGTGAAGATGTCCCTATACTCCTCCACTGACCTTATCCATTTTTTGTTGTCGTGTGGGAGCCTGTCGGAGGTCGTGGCCATAGTCTTATTCTTTCTGGGGGCGGATCATCGGGAAAACGAATTTCTGGTTTGGGAAATGAGCTTCTTGCATTGTTTTGCGATAGCCAAAGAGATAGCCGCGAGGAGGTGGTACCTGCGGTATCTGTGCAACTTATTTCCCAAAGTAACAATAACAACACGAGGTCGAAGACTCATACACAACATGACGCTTCCACGGGTATGGTTGTCCTGGTAATAATACATCGAAACATCAATAGGAGAAACGTCACATAATACCTCATCCATGAAGGGCTTGATGCTATAGGGAAGGCGGCAGGTTCTTTGGGCGCGCGCGGAGATTTCGTCCTTGGTGAAGCCACTAGATGGTGTATGGATGTGGGTGAGATGTGGTCGGCAAGCCCAACCGCTTCACGGTTTACTATTTGAAATGAGGTTCTTTTGGCTCCCATTGTCGACAATGAACTATACGGGGAGCCCTTTACCCACATACGGGAGTGGAAGAGACGTTCTACACTCCTCCTTTGGATCTTCGGTTCACTCATACCGGATCTTTGTAGTGGCAACGGTGGCATTGGGCTCTGCATCAATAATCTGTTTCCCTTTTTCATTCCCATTTTCGAGTTACGATTTGGAGTCGGAACATGCATACGACTCGAAGCCCTCATCTCGGCCACTAGTGACGACTTGGCCGACACTCACTTGTGTTGTGAGTGGAGCTCTTATGGAACTCACACCACTTTCCGTGTCCTTCTTTGGTTTTTCGGTGTTGTTCTTTTCTTGTAGCTTTGACGGAGTTGTCTTTAGGCGCCATGCCTTGAATCCTCCTTTGTTACGCGGTTTGGAATCACCTTTCCTTACTTTTGATTCGCGGATCAAAGATCTCGCTTCTTCGTGCAGTTACGCTCAATCTTGGCGGCATTCGGTGTACCGTACTAGCGAGGAGATGTCGAGGAATTCCATTTGCTTACGAATGTGTCTGTGCGGACAAGCTGCGATACTTTAGCACCAAATGTTTCTCTGAATTTGATACCCAACTTTGTGCGCCGGGGTATGGGCAATTCGTCGGCTCATGCACATCTTGATCCCTTTGTTGTCGCGGCGTGGTCCATTGTATGTACTTGTCCTCATAGCTCCCCACGGGATAATCTTGTTCCTTGGCGTCGTCTCGGAAAGATTCCAAGTTGGTACGGCGAGAACGAGAGGGTTACGTACGGTCCTTGTTCTCACGATGAGTTTCCTACAGTCCTTAACATGGGGTAGCTTTGGGGAGTGCAAAAATAATCTTCTCCAGAGTACGAAAAGTCATGAACCGAGAAATATCCTTCTATCGATTCAACCATCTATCTACGGCATACTGCGTCTATTTGACCCTCAAATATCGGAATGTCGAAATTTACTTTTACCTTAAAAGGTCGCACCTCAGCAGTGTTCTTCCGGATGCGGAGATGCACCGCAGGTGGGTAGCGCGTTGAAGGATACGAGCAAGTTATCCATCATCGCGTTCCTTTGTTTTTCGAGGGAGCACTCCTCGAAGCAATATTTTGATAGGATCTCTGGCTCCCTCATCTTTATTTTAGGTCCCCCATGGGCGTCCATCGAGTTTGCGAGGATGATCTTGTAAAGGTTCCACCGAGTTCAAGCCCTAGCTCCTTGTCCCCGACCTCGATTGGGGACATGCAAAGAAGGATCGAGAAAAAGCGGACCGCTCGATACCAGCGATCCGGATTTATGCGGAAGCCGCAACGAGAATAAACATATAACCATAAATACAAAGATGCGGCGGAAATAACACTTCATTTCATTAATATAAAAGAGCTGAAATTTGCCTACGGACGAATGGAAATAAAACTAGCTAGAGGCGGTAGCTATCTCTGAGAAGAGATGTAGGCGGCTACGAGGCCTCTGAATTGAGTTAAAATGAGGCTCGAAGTGCCTATTTATTATTGAGAAACAATGGAGAACCCTAAACATCCAAAAACCTAACCCTAGGAGATGAAGCGCCAAAACTATGGGCCCTAGTTTGGGTAAATTGGTGTTTCAACTTCCCGAGGACGTAACTGGCATACTATCTCCGTTTGACGCTACATGACACATCATTAGAAAGCTCTATCAGGAATACAACTTTTGCCATGAATATCATTCGGGAACGGAATAGTATTCATCAAGGCTACCAAATGTTACTTGTGTTTAGGGCCTCAAGCGACTCAGGAAGTTGGGACCCAAAAAACTACTAAAAATAGTAAGTTATGCCGAAACTGAAAAACTGAAAGAGACAATGGTGGGGGCCCAAGTGGAATAGGTGGATGGCCACCAATATCCACCTGGATCAATCGACTCATGTTATGACTTATCATTTATGGTGTTCATCAAACTCCTCGAATGATGACTCTATTCGACTACGTATTTTCCAGTGTACGCTCACAGGTCCAGCTGCAAATGGGTACATTGAGTTACCTAGAGCTTCTTTTGATAATTTCACTTCCCTAGCTACTGCCTTTTTGACTCACTTCCAGTTACCCATACGATATGAAATTGGAACGAAACTCTTGACTTATTTTAAACAGACTAATGCTACTCACATTTCTGATCATATTCATGAGTGGCATCGTCGTCGTAGAATGGTTAAGACATTTATTCCTGATTAGCTCCTTGATGAGTGGTTCATTAAGTCCCTGTTACCATCCATAACTAAGGATGTGGCTAAGGGTGGCATCGTCACTGAAGAGCAGGTCATTGCTGTTAGAAAATTAAATATTATAGAGCAATGCAACACATAAAATATGTGGAAAATACAAGCACACAAAACACATAAAACCAGAGAGACACAGATATACGTGGTTCACCCAATTTGGGCTACGTCCACCCAGAACATCCGATCCCTTCCTTTCTATTATCCGACAAAATGAAGATACAAAACCTACAATGAATCAGCTATAATATCCTCTGTTGTCTCTCATAGCCTCTATCTTTTTCCCACTCGGAAGAATACACATACAATACATAGCCGCAATACGATACCCTCATAAGGGGTTGCCTTCCTGGGGAAAAAACCCTAAACTAAACATAACTTCTACGAGTCGGATCATCGCCTAATGAACGGCCCGGATTGACTAGAAATTGCTATACTTTGAGGCAATTTTACATCTATTTTTTGGCTTCGGCCCGGGGCCTGGGGGGACCGCTGGCCCGGACCGCGGGGGACCGATCCCCCCCCGCACCCCCCGCATGCGAAGGGTGTAAATTTTCTGGGGTATACATCCCGGCTAAAACAAGGATCTACGATCGGGGAAGAAAATCGGGCTCCACACCCAACAATCTCCCCACTTGGGCGGTGTAGTAACTCCCACCGCTATTTCATTTCTTGGACAATGAATCCTCTTTGGACACAATACGTTCTCATCTTCATCATCATCCTTGAAGACCAATTAGGCAGAGCACATTTTCGGTTTCTCCATGGTTACAACTTTTTGTTAGCATATACGCGGGGATTCGGCTAGTCAATGTATCTTTTCAGCTTCAACTCTCCATCTTCCAATACTGACCGTATGAAATGGTACTTGAGATGTATGTTTTTAGTCCTGGAATGAAATGCTGAGTGTTTTGCAAGATGAATGACGCTTTGGCCATCACTGTATAACGTGCTCATATCATGCTTCTTACCCAATTCACTCTTAAGCCTTTGTAACCAAATCATTTCTTTACTAGCCTCTGTAGCAGCAACATACTTTGATTTTGTTGTTGAAAGTGCAACAACACTTTGGATTTTTGAAACCCAACTGACAGCTGTTCCACCTACAGTAAATACATATCCTGTAGTGCTCCTCCTATTATCTCTGTCACCTGCCATATTTGCATCAAGATATCCCTGTAGAGAAATGTTTGAACCACCAAAGCATAATGCTTGATTTGTGGTACCTCTCAAATATCTGAGAAACCATTTTACTGCCATCCAATGTTCTTTTCCTGGATTATTCATGTACCTACTTACAACTCCCACTGCATGTGCAATATCAGGGCTTGTGCAGACCATTGCATACATTAAGCTTCCAACTGCTGATGCATATGGAACTTTAGACATATAATCCATGTCTTATTGGGTCTTTGGGCACATCTCCTTACTAAGTTTGAAATGGCTAGCAAAAGGTGTACTAACAGGTTTTGCATTGTGCATATTAAATCTTTTCAACACCTTTTCTATGTACTCATTCTGAGACAGTGTTAATTTGCGATTTTTCCTATCTCTAGTTATCCTCATACCAAGGATTTGTTTTTCAGCTCCCAAATCCTTCATTGCAAATGAATTTGCCAATTTTCTTTTGAGCACATTTATTTCCTACATGTTAGATCCTGCAACAATCATGTCATCTACATACAATAACAATATAATATAGCTGCCATCATTTTGCCTTTTTAGATAAGCACAATGATCAGAGTGACATCTAGTATAACCTTGTTCAGACATAAACTTGTCAAATTTTAGATACCACTGCCTTGGAGCTTGTTTTAAGCCATACAAGCTCTTCTTTAACCTGCACACCAATTTTTCTTTCCCTTTTACCTCATATCCTTATGGTTGTTGCATGTATATCTCTTCCTCCAAATCTCCATGGAGAAATGTTGTCTTTACATCTAACTGTTCAAGATGTAAATCTTCCATTGCTACAAGACTTAATATAGTTCTGATTGAATTCATCTTAACAATAGGAGAAAATATTTCATCAAAATTAATACCTTTCTTCTGTGCAAACCCCTTCACCACAAGTCTAGCTTTGTACCTCTGTTTTCCTCCATCTTCTTCCTTCAGCCTGTAAACCCATTTATTCTGCAATGTAGTTTTACCTGCAGGCAACCTGACTAAGTCCCAAGTCTGTTTATGCATTAAGGAGTCCATCTCTTCTTCCATGGCTAGCTCCCACTTCTTCCTGCTTTCAACCTGCATTGCTTCTTCATAACATTCAGGTTCACCAGAATCAGTCAGCAATAAATAATATAATGAAGGAGAGTATCGTTTAGGGGGTCTACTTATCCTGATAGATCTTCTAACACCACTTTCAGGTGTTTGAGGTGCCTGTTGCTGTTGTGGTGGTTGCTGCTGCTGTGGTTGTTGATTATTATCATTTTCAGGCACCTTTACTTTTTCAATTATCTCATCAAGAACCGCGTATTCCTTTCTTTCTTTTTCCTGTTTCTTTTCCTGCAACTAATTCTTATACAAGACCTTTTCATTGAATATTACATCTCTGCTCCTAATGATTTTGTGATTTTCATAATCATATAAGTGATAACCAAAATCATTAGTACCATATCCAATAAAGGTACATTTCTTTGATTTTGCCTCAAGCTTTGTTCTATTTTCTTTATTTATATGGACAAAGGCCTCACAACCAAAAGGCTTTAAAAAAGAGTAGTTTACCTTTTTACCTATCCATGCTTCCTCTGGAATACCACCATCCAAGGAACTTGAAGGCCCTTTGTTTATTAGATAAACAGAAGGATCTACAGCATCTGCCCAAAATTGTAAAGGTAATCCTGCATACAATCTCATGCACCTTGCATGCTCCATGATTATTCTGTTCATCCTTTCTGACACACCATTTTCTTGTGGTGTTCTTGGAGCTGTCTTCTCTCTACGAATTCCATGCTCTGAACAGTACCTATCAAACTCTTTGCTACAATATTCACCTCCAATGTATGATCTGAGACACTTTAACTTCTTTCCTGTCTCAATCTCAACCAAAGCTTTCCATTTCTTTAAAGTATCAAATACATCAGATTTATTTTGAATACAATAAATCCAAGTTTTTCTAGTTGCATCATCAATAAACGTAACATAATAGCGAGAGCCACCGAGAGATGATACCTGAGCAGGTCCCCATACATTTGTATGCACAAGCTCCAATTTTTCGCTCTTATTTTCTTTCCCAACTCTGAGAAATCTGACTCTCTTTTGTTTTCCATAAATCCAATTCTCACAGAAGTCCAAATCAACATTCTTCAAACCTGGCAACAAATTTCTTGAGTGAAGAATCTTCATCCCCTTCTCACTCATATGTTCGAGCCTATGATGCCATAATGCTGCATCTGCTCCTTTGAAAGTTAAAGCATTAACAGAATTAGAAATACCATTGCATAAATACAATGTACCAACCTTTTCACCTTTCGCTATTACCAGGGCTCCTTTGGTGACCTTCCAAGTTTTATCCGTGAAAGTTGTAACACAACCTTCACTGCCTAACTACCCTGTTGAAATCAGATTTTTCTTTAGATCTGGAACATGCCTTACCTCCTTTAATAGGCATTGGTTTCCATTCTGCTATTTTACAAGAACCTTACCCATTCCAACAATTTTACAGGGTTTATCATCACCCAAATGAACTTGTCCAAAATCTCCTTGAACATAGTCATGAAAATATTTCTTATCAGGTGTGGCATGGAATGAAGCCCCTAAATCTACAACCCAAGAATCAGTAACATTTTCGAAAGAAAGAATCAATGCATCTTGTAACACACCTATCACATTTGCTTCATGATTATTTTCTTGTTGTGCATCTCCTTCTTTTCCCTTCCGAGATCTACAGTGTTTCTTTAGGTGTCCTTTCTTTCTGCATTTCCAGCACACTATCCCCGATCTGGACTTGGATCTGCCTTTCCTTGATTTACTGCGATATCTTGAGCTCTTTCCTCTTTCCACTCTTCTTCTCCTAGACTCTGCACTCAAAGCATTACCCAATGTCTCACCGGAGCTTTTCCGTCGCATTTCCTCGCTAAGGATAGCACCGAAAACATCATCAAACTTTAAAGTACTAGATCCAGAGACAGAGTTGCTAATGGCCATTACTAAACCATTCCAACTCTCTGGCAATGAGCACAAGAATAACAGAGCTCTAACTTCATCATCAAAGTTTACCCCTACAGAACTTAACTGACTGGTAACTGTATTGAAATCATTTAAATGGTCTGCAACAGATCCACCTTTTAAAATCTTCATATTAAATATTCGTTTCATAAGAAATACCTCATTTGAGGCCGAGGGTTTTTCATATAGTTTCGCCAACGTCTGCATCAAACCCTCTGTTGTTGTTTCCTTCAAAATATTGAAGGCGACTGATGCCGCAAGGCACAACCGTACTGTTCCGAGTGCCTTTCTATCGAGAATGTTCCATTCCGCGTCTATCATGGCCACTGGCTTCTTTGCTTTTCTTCTCAATGGTAGGTACAGATCTTTCTGATACAGATAATCTTCCATCTACATGTTCCACAGCGAGAAGTTTTGGCCGTTAAATTTCTCGACCCTAAACTTAGCATCTTCCGCCATTGCTCCCACTCGAACCAGGAACCCTTCTTTTTATCAGCTAAATATACCTTCGTCTCTGATACTAGTTGTTAGAAAATTAAATATTACAGAGCAATGCAACACATAAAATATGCGGAAAATACAAGCACACAAAATACATAAAACCAGAGACACACAGATATACGTGGTTCACCCAGTTTGGGCTACGTCCACCTCGAACAGCCAATCCTTCCTTTCTATTATCCAGCAAAATGAAGATACAAAACCTACAACAGATCAGCTATAATATCATCTGTTGTCTCTCACAGCCTCCCTATCTGTTTCCCGCTCAGAGAATACACATACAATACATAGCCGCAATACGATACCCTCATAAAAGCAAGGGGTTGCCTTCTAGGGAAAAAAACCCTAAACTAAACATAACTTCTACCGTCAGATCATCCGCTTAATGAATGACCCAGATTGACTAGAAATTACTATACTTTTACAAGGCAATTTTACATCTATTTTTGGCTTCGGGGGCGCTGCCCCTGAAACCCCCGCCAAGGGACCGCTGGCCCTCGGACCTCGCGAGGGGGGGGGGACAAGTCCCCCCCGCACACCCCCCCCCCCCCCCCCCTGTGTGCAAAGGGTGTACAATTTTCCTGGGGTATACATCCAACTAAAACAAGGATCTCTGAATCAGGAAGAAAATCAGGATCCACACCCAACAATTGCTTGTGCTCAATATCTAGACTTGATTTATACTTAGTCTGCCATGCTCTATGAAAAAATTCCTAATGCGTTGCGCTCTAATTTTATTGTTCCTCCTCAATTAAAGGACTCTCATGTCGGAGACGGTATGATTGGTACTACAAGCACACATCATACTACTGCATCCAATGCTAAACCTTCTTCCAAAATTAATGCCATGTCATTTGACAAAGGAAAAAGTGACAAGCAACCCAGAAGTAAGAAAAAAGGGAAATAAAAGAAAAAGCAAACTTCTAACTCGCAGGAAAGATCATCTAATCAATCGTCTGGAAATAGGAAACCTCATTATCCATGCATAATCTGTAATGAGGAACACTTTGTTCGGTATTTTCCTCACCGCATTGAAGTTTCAAAAATAGTTAAGACTTCACATGCATCGGTTGTGTTGACAGATCCATTTTTGAATTCGAACACCAATTTGGTTGCTACGGATCCAGCTTCTAGTTCCCAAGTGCTTATGTTATCTGTCACAAAACCTTCAACAGACATTTTGGTGTCAACACATAATAAATATTACGGTATTCAGGCTACTGATCAACCTACTACCACAACCACGAATCCTTCTACGGAATCGGTACCACCTACTGCTATTCCTGAATTGAAAATCATGCCACCGAAGGGAGTCATTCATAAATCGACATATAATCCTCGAGCAAGAGCTGCACAAAATTATAATATAGCTGAATATTTGGCTCAATCCCCTTCAGCTATGTCAGCTCTTGAGGTATTACAAAATTTTCCCTCCCAGAAACAGGCTTTATTGTCATCTATTGGTGGAATTGAGCCGACTGATTCTAATCTCGTAGTCTTTAATCATACGGGCTATGTGCCGCAACTACTAGCAGAATTGGCATTCTCCATACAAGTAAATGTTCTCAATCACCTTGTTCATCATACTATTATTGACGAGGGAGAATCTACGTACATTATGTCTCTAAACTGTTGGATGTCACTTGGCTCGCCGCGCCTATCTCAATCATCAATGACGTTGAAGGCTTTTAACGTATGTAATTATAATCCTTGTGGCATTATTAATAATCCGCATGTTGAACTAGGGGGAAAAACAATGAATATTGATGTTGAGGTTGTTGATGGACCCCTTGACTATAATATTCTACTTGGAAGGCCTTGGGTATATGCTATGACTGAAATTGTTTCTACATACTTTAGAATGATAGCCTTTCCACATAAATGTACTATCACAATCATATATCGACTATCCTTCTTTGCCTCCTCCTCACAAGTAACTGGAAGTGTTTCATTTGTTCACGCACCCCAATTTTCACTTCAGAACATTGGTGGACTTTTAATTGATTCCACTCTCATGGGAACCTTTTCATTACCGTCGCCTGCGACGTCGGCATAAATTGCAAGTATAGAGATCTGCAACATGATCTTTTCCACTCCATCTGGCTTAAGGAAGAGTACGGGTGATTATGAAATTGTTACGTTGGATGAGTTTTTGCTGCCCAACCCTATTGAGCTGGCATAGCAATCAATCTATCTGGCTTGGGCGACAAATCCAAAATCATCGTTGCCAGTTGTTTAGGTTGATCGTTCCTTAGATTTTGGTACTCCATCTGATCCTTTTTCCTCAACTTTCTTGACAGATGAGAATATTTTGGAAACCATGATGTCAGAAGGAGAACCATGGGAAGATTATCATCATCGTTCCCATCTTTCTGATTATGAAGATAATATTAGTGAACTATATCACCCATCAATCAAAAATTTCTTTTCGAATTCTTTACCTATTAATGCAATCGATTCCGAGTGAAATTTGTCAAATATTGAAGAAACTATTTCTATCTATATTTAGACCAACCTGGCGTGGTAGAAAAAATTAATGTCGGCATGTCTTGTTCTTCATCAGAACTTGAAATATATCGCTCTCTATTTCATGAATTTCAGGATATATTTGCCTAGTCTTATGAGGAGATGCAAGGTATTGACACTAGTGTCATTGAACGCACTATTAGTATGTATCCTGATTTCAAGCCATTACATCAACACCTTCGTCCTGTTCATCCGAAGAAGGCTGCTTCCATCAAAGCAAAAGTTGAAATTTTTTTGCGTGCTGGTTTCATATACCATGTTCCGTTAATTGAGTGGGTTTCCAACATCGTTCCTGTCATGAAAAAAAAAGGAACCATCAGAGTGTGTGTCGATTATCAGGATGTTAATCTTGCTTGTCCAAAAGACAACTATCCTACTCCCTTTATCGATCAAATTATCGATGATTGTGCTGGATGTGAAATATTTTCGTTCATGGATGGATTTTCCGGGTACAATCAAATCAATATCCACCCAGAGGATCAACAGAAGACAACATTCATCTTGTAGAAATTATATGCAATAAGCATGCATATGTCCAAGATCCACCTGATCTCACACTATTTAACTTTATGCAAGATACTGAATCTATTTCACTTGTTAATCTTTTGCGGAAAATTTAATTGCACACACATGTGAAGCATAAACAAAAATAATCAATCGCACATAACACAGTTCTTAACCGGGAAATCCTGAAGCTGAAAACCCCAACTATATATTATGTAACATGGAGATCATATGACAATCTCATACAAACATACAAAGCTCATCACAAGCTCTCAGTACAGTACAATTGTCATACACTAATCAAGACCAATCTTGCAAATCCATGCACCGATCTTTGCCACCTGCTAGCCTGCCTCCACTGCGCAATCCCTGCTGAAGAATAGCTCTGAATGAATTCAAATTACTCTTGGATTGACTGTGCAATCCTCATTGGAAACTCCAATGTGTGTGTGATGCAATCAATGTATCAATATAGTCACAACGAATAGTCTATCTTGCCCTTTCACCTATCTCTCCACTGGTCTCCACTGAAACTGCCATGCACTGTAGTTAACTGCTGTATTGTTCAGTTGATTAATGCGTTATTATTTGTGAATTAATTAACTAATTAAGGCACCCCACTCTCACTAGTGTATCAGTCAGTTAGACTCGATACAACTAGCTCAACTGAGTCTAACTGAGTTAAACTGAATACAACTCCATAACTACTTCTTCCAATTGTGTCATAACTCTGCCACTTGAGTTCTAACTGAGTCCTCCATGCATTAGCTTCAGTAAACCCTTAGGAATTGCGTAATTCCTTTTGTCAGCTGATGTGCCACATCTGTGCACTGAACTGAAGTGCTCCAAGAGAATAAGTTGTTGTTTAGAGTCTGATTATTATTAAGAGCTAATAATAATCGACATGCATCTATTTTTAGATTTAAAATCTATAAATAGACTTCGCCCAATATTCTAAAAATAGAATTTCATATATTTTCCCAAATTGATCAACCATCCACAAATAACATCCTGCAACTTTTGAAATATGATTGACATGTCTAAAAATAGACATACTCTAAAAATAGACTTGCACCAAAAATAGCCTGCATGCCCACTTAGTGAAGGCGACTCTTTTCACTAAGCTCATCATCTTGATGAATCTCAACACTCCCTCTCAACAAGATAGGGATTATCATTCACCCCGATCCTGCCTCTATGGTATTCGAATTTTCTCCTGGTGAGCGCCTTCATCAGAATATCTGCATCCTAATCCTCCGTAGGAGTGTACTGAAGCAACATGATCTTTCGCTGCACACAATCTCTGATATGATGATACCGGATATCAATATGTTTAGATCTATCATGAAACACAAGATTAATCAAGAGTTTAATGCAACTCTGATTATCACAATGTATCACTGTGGGATCTAAATGTGAACCGAACAAACCAACCAGAATCTTCGTCATCCAGATAGCCTCACATGCAGCTAAAATTGCTGCAATGTATTCTGCTTCCGCTGAACTGAGTGCCACAGATCTTTATTTCATGTTGTACTAAGAAAATGTTGTAGATCCGATACTGAAAATTCCTCCTGATGTGCTCTTTTTTTCTATTGGGCTTCCTGCCCAATCTGCATCCGTGAAGCCATGCAACTTCACTTCATCCGTTTGTCTGTACCATAAACAATACTCATATGTGCCCCTGAGATATCTCAGGACATTCTTGCCTGCATTCCAAAAGAGCTTGGTAGGCTTAATCATCGCTTTTGAAAGCTGGTTCACCGCATAGCATATGTTCGGTCTTGTATTGACTAAATACATGAGCAAACCCACCAACTGTCGATAAAAAATGGCATCCACTACCTCTGCCGATGTAGCATCCTCCTTCCAATTTCCTGGAAGAGGAGTGTCAATAGGATTGCAGCCTTGCATGTTAAACTTCTCCAGTATCTCCCGGGCATACTTTCCTTGAGACACAAACAGTTCACCTTCCCGCTGCCATATTTCCAATCCAAAGAAATAATGAAGGAGGCCCAAATCCTTCATCTCAAACTCCTTTGCAAGATCTTCCTTGCATGCGTGTATCAACTGCTCATCACCTGTTAGTATTAAATCATCAACATAAAGTACAATGATTAAAAGCTTACCCTCCACCACAATCTGGTACAGGTTTGCATCCGCCTCACTCTTGGTGAAGCCAAGTCCAGTGAAATAGCTGTCGATCCGAGTGTACCAAGCACAGGGTGCTTGCTTCAGCCCATACAACGCTCTTTTTTGCCTACATAGATGCTACTCGTTGCTGAAGATCTCAAATCCTTCAGTCTGCTCAATTTACACCTCTTCCTTAATGATCCCATTAAGGAACGCAGTCTTCACATCCATCTAATGAATGTGCCAACCCATCTACGCTAAGAGAGCAAGGATGGTCCATAAGGAAGAATACCGTGTGACAGGTGCAAAGGTTTCTTCATAGTCAATCCCCTCAATTTGTGAGAAGCCCCAGGCAACAAATCTTGCCTTATACTTCTCGACACTCCCATCAGTAGCTTGCTTTACCTTGTAGATCCATCTTGATCCTACAACTGATTTTCCCATCGGCCTTGGAACAATCTCCCAAGCACTGTTTCTGACAATGGAGTCATACTCCTCCACCATGGCATCTACCCATGTGGGATCCTACACTGCTTCTTCAAAAGAAGATGGCTCTGTCACGATACACTTGCTCGTAAGAGCCATGTATCCAGTATATTGGTAAGGTGATTGTCTCTGTCTGAGCTGTGATGTAGGGACTCCTACATTCTGTGCCGCATCAAGCTTTAGTCTCTCAACTTATGTGGTACGCTTTCTGCCTTGTCTGATGTTTGGTTCTGCATGAGTGGACTCCTCCACTCCATTAATCTCCTCCTGTGGCTGATCCACATCCAGAGGCTCATCTTTGGGAACAAGAAGTTCCTCCTCTGCATGCAAGTATAGCTCCCTCTCAAGCAACAACTTCATGGCTTTCACCTCATTGAATTTTATATCCCGTCGCACAACAGTCATCCGAATGTTTGGAAAATACACACGATAGTTATGGGGTGTTTCTGTGTACCCCAAAAATATCCCAACTTCTGCAGTCGGCTCCAGCTTCTTCCTAGCGTCCTTCGTCACATGAGTGTAAATATGTGAGCCAAAAATCTTCAAATGAGAAATATCAGGCTTCTTACCAGTGAAAGCTTCTTCGGGTGTACTCATGCCAAGTACTCTATGAGGACAACGGTTTTTCACATAAACCGCAGTGTTGCATGCTTTCGCCCACAAGTGCATCGGTAGGCCCTGGTCATGCAGCATTTCTCATGCAACACCCACGATCGTTCTGTTCTTTCTCTCCACGACCCCATTCTGCTGTGGGTTATGAGGCGCTATGAGTTCTCTTCGAATTCCTTCTTTGCTATAGAAGTCTTTGAATTCACCCGAGATGTATTCACCACCATTATCGCTCCGTAGAGATTTCACTTGCTTCCTTGACTCCTTCTCCACCAATGACTTGAACTCACAAAACTTTGAGAACGTTTCAATCTTCTTCTTCACGAAGAAGATCCAGCATCTACGAGAATAGTCATCAACAAATATCACATAATACCTATGTTTTGCTGTTGAAGCAACCGAGAATGGTCCACACACGTCTGTGTGAATTCTCTCCAGGATCACCGAAGCACAATTCTCCTTCTCATGAAAGGTGGTGTTCACAAACTTACCCATTGTACATCCTTTGCACTAATCTGACTGCGCAAGAGTACCCTTCAGAAGTCTAGTAGAAATCTGCTGCAAAATCTTGAAAGCACCATGGTGAAGATGGCCCAATCTCTTGTACTATAATTTGCCCTCATCCTGGCTCACCACTTCTTCTGCTTTTCCCACCATTGAAGCGCAGCCATTTACCTCCAGCTTGTAGAGATTCTTAATTCGAACCCATATCCTCTTGGTTTGACCCATTGTTTTATGTCGAAGGAAGGCTTTTTCCTCACTGAAAACAACATCATAACCTCTGTCTTCCAGCATTGCGACCGAGACCAAGTTCTTCTTCAGATCTGGAACATTCATAACATTCTTCAACAAGAATGGATTATCGGACTCCCTCTCAAAGGTAATGGTCCCAATGCCAGTCGCACTGTACCGACCATCATCGCCCATCTCTATATGCATCTGGAGGTCCTTCTCCTCCAAGTCACTAAACAACTCTTTGTCTCCCGTCATATGGAAAGATACACCACTATCAAGATACCACACCGATCCCATGCATCTTGAAACCAAGCATGCAATCAAGGAAAAATACAACTCAAATTGCGAGGCTAAGGCCTCTCCAGCTACAGATCCAACAACCTGCTTATTCTTCTTCTTCTGTGGACAGTTAGTGGTGAAATGTCCATGCTCATGACAGTGAAAACACTTCACTTTGGACAAATCCTGCTTCTTGCCTTTAGCACCGGATTTTGAAGGATTTTTCTTCCCCTTCCCTTTCCTTGCTTTGGCAGCCAAAGCGCAATTCTCTTCATCTTCATTCTTCGATGAAGATCCATCCCTGGTACCCCACCTTATCTCCTACTGCAGAAGATCCGACCAAAGTCGCTCCCATCCCGACAGTTTCTCCTGTCCATTGACAAGGTCTTCGTAGCTATGCCAACTCTTCGGAAGCCCAAGGAGAGCCAAGCTCACCAAGTCTTCTTCATCAAAAATAACCCCCACACTTCCCAGTTCATCCTTGTAGTGGACAAACTTCGTGAGGTATTTTGGAATACTGTCGCCTTTCTCCATTTTTATTTTTATGAGCTTGTCTTTAAGCGCCAACTTCCTCTGGTCACTTCTGCTTTGGAACAAGTCTGTCAAAGCCTTCCACATTAAGAATGGAGTGGCTTTCCCGTGAAGGCTGGACACAATATGGTCCTTCACACCTTCCAACAAAATCCTCCTCGTCTTTGCAGTCTTCTTTTGTCATGCATCAAGTAATGCAACATCGCTAGATCCCGGCTTATGAACATCGCTATTGATGAACTCCTTCAACCCATTATCCTCCAGCACCGCCTCCATCCTCTCCTTCCAGGCTATGTAATTTGAGCTCCCATCAAGGGCATACTCCAATCTCAACTCGTTGAAAGACATTTCAATGTATACTCGATTTCTGCACCAAGAATCTTCTATAGCAAATTCAAATTGTCCACCAGCACAAACTCACTTCACAATTGCAATCTTCAATCAACAATGCTCCGATACCATGTAGAAATTATATGCACTAAGCATGCATATGTCCTAGATCCACCTGATCTCACACTATTTAAATTTATGCAAGATACTGAATCTATTCCACTTGTTAATCTTTTGCGGAAAATTTAATTGCACACACATGTGAAGCATAAACAAAAATATTCAATCGCACATAACACAGTTTTTAACCGGGAAAGCCTGAAGCTGAAAACCCCAACTATATATTATGTAACATGGAGATCATATGACAATCTCATACAAACATACAAATCTTATCACAAGCTCTCAATATAGTACAATCGTCATACACTAATCAGGCCTAATATTGCAAATCCATGCACTGATCTTTGCCACCTGCTAGCCTACCTCCACTGCGCAATATCTACTGAATAATAGCTCTGAATGAATTCGAATTACTCTTGGATTGATTGCGCAATCCTCATTGGCATCTCCACTATGTGTTGGATGCAATCAATGCATCACTAATAGTCACAACAGATAGTCTATCTTGCCCTTTCACCTATCTCTCCACTGGTCTCCACTGAAACTGCCATGCACTGTAGTTAATTGTTGTATTGTTCAGTTGATTAATGAGTTATTATTTGTGAATTAATTAACTAATTAATTCACTCCACTCTCACTAGTGTATCAATCAGTTAGACTAGATACAACTAGCTCAACTGAGTCTAACTGAGTTAAACTGAATACAACTCCATAACTACTTCTTCCAACTGTGTCATAACTCTGCCACTTGAGTTCTAACTAAGTCCTCCATGCATTAGCTCCAGTAAACCCTTAGGAATTGCATAATTCCTTCTGTAAGCTGATGTGCTACATCTGTGCACTGAACTGAAGTGCTCCAAGAGAATAAGTTGTTGTTTAGAGTCTGATTATTATTAAGAGCTAATAATAATCGACATGCATCAAATAAAGAGAGGGTTCATGGCACTAACCTAGATCAAACGTCGATTAAAATCGTCCACAGAATCGATCACAATCAACAACTGAAGTTCGGGGGCAAAAACAGGTTCAAAGCTCCAAAATGCAAATGATAACTATTGAATGGTAAAAATGAATTGTAAAACTTTTTTTGTTAGTCATTTGAAAATTTACAATGAATATTGATTGCTAAGACTATGGTTTTATTATATTTTTATCATGAAACAAGTATTTTTAATCCATTTGATGTTGTTCTGAATAGGTTTTACAACTGATGAACAAATTAGTCGTGCAGATTTATTTCAAGAATGATTTGACCACAAAGCATACTTTTATCTTTGTTTTTCAAGCTTTGTTAAAAATGAAAAAGGACTTGAAGCTCACTTTTATCTCTTTTTCGAGCTTCTATAACAACGAAAAAGGAATCAATGGAGTCTTCTTTTAGCTCTTTCCAGACTTCGATAATGTGAAAATATTGCCGAGCACTTGCCTTTTCGAACTCGTAAAAGTAAATGAATTGATATCTACTCAGTATAAGTTTAACCATTTTCCGGACGTAGATAGATTATTTACGAAAAATGAATACCTTAGTCAAACATGACTAAAGAGGTTTTCTCATATATTATTTTACAATTTTTTGGATTTGAGTGACAAATTTACGAAAAAATACTCATGGAGTTTTCTTTCGTCCTCTTTTTAAAAATCTCTAAATATGAAAAAGGACCAGGTTGTCACTGTCGTTAGGCTCATTAAAACATAAAATAGTGACGAGCTTGTCGATCATGGCAAGAATCGAGTTTCATTCATCGCTAGACTCGTTAAATTATTAAATAGCGATACATTGTTCGCCCGAAGGGTTGAATTATAGATCAAGCATATGTTATCATCCTCAAGCTTGTCAAAAAATAAAGAGGTACTGGTCGAAAAATGACCGAGGAAAATTTGGGAAAGTGAACAAATTTTTTTACGGTAGCAGGTCGCTCTTAAACATGACACTTCACTCCATCACCGTGACTGTTTGGGTTGGGTAATATTCTTGACGGTTCATTCATACCTATGGTTCATCATACCTTCACTTCGGTTTTGGGTCAATGTTGCCAACTCATCTCAGTGTCGCCGATATGTTCAATAGAAGTCATCTAGTGATACTCATCCTTCTGCAATACTCATAAACCTTCATTCTCATGACAATCATCCCTGAACATTGCTATATCAAGTCATATTTTGTCTCCGAAATCAGTAACTCTCGATTTGCAATAAAGTAGATTCCTGTCGATGAAAAATCATTATCCAGGAATTTTACTTAGAAACATCATATTCCAGTACCATGAGGCTTCTTACAGCATCGACAAGATCCTCGCTTCCGGAATTTTGATCGAAATATTTTGTTTGGTGTTCGACATCAAATCATCTATTCACAACTTATGAAATTTACTGCAGTAACTTGAGGGCCATTGACATTAATGGTGGTTCTCTCACATCTGTTAACAGGGCACATCATTGGCTGGTAATCAAACAATGTCTTACCATGTTCAACTACAAATCATATATTCTCATGGCTATACTTTTACCCGAATGATCGAGTGAACGAGATAAGAAGATCCCGGATCTAGTTTCAACCATCCGGGCTGCGATTTCAGGATTGTTGTACACATCATTTGTACGGTGACCTTACATATAGATTGTCATTTGAACATGGGCCTATATCTGTAGGCATATTTGTATTGGGCAACATTCCAATGTAGACGACTTTCTGCACTATGTACATGTTATTAGATAGTTTATGTGCTGAGCATGGGAATGAATTCCCTCAATAATTCGTGATCAAGAGGATATATCATGATTTAGTGTATTGTAAGATTGATGCAAGTCGCCACTCTGCTTCAGTTCCAACCCATCACAATGTAAAGCATCTCATTCAAAAAATATTGTTATTATTATTTTGACTTCATGCTTTAGGGGGGAATCTGTTATAGGTCAATTTGGGCACCATTCCCAATGACCTGGTTAAACTGGACATCATCCCCATAACCGATGAATAGGGTCTATCATCCCCTATCATTTTAGTCGCTACATGCCCTAAGACAAAGAATAAGAACAAATCATCCATGACTTCAATTGCAAGGTTTCCAAGATTTGAAGTACATGTTATATCACCTATGGGCTCACCAACGTTGTCTCTCAAGGGGCTGAGTGCTTTTCATATGCAGGTAACCCCACTCAAGGGTGCTCTGCAAAGCACTTCCCGACACTCAAGGGTGAGTTGGTCAAATTGGGAGCGAAATTCTCATTGTTCTGGAATCTCCACTTGGCTAGTGCCTTCTAGAAGAGTGCATATGTGTCAAACTTCGAATCCATGTGTCCATTTGACACCTCTGATCTTGGGAACATGTCTTGCCTATTATTAGAAAGTCATTGATTATGAAACTACCTTAAGCTCATCTATAAATTGAGCACAAATCCTAGTGCTTGAAAAGGAATAAATTTGGTAGAGAAATGTTGTTGGATTCTCAATTGAGTGTTTGATTTGAGTGATATGCTACTGGAGAGATGTTCATTATGATGAGGCTGGGATGACGCTGGAGATGGTGACATCAAATCGACACTGGTTGTAACATCCCCCCTTCTATCCATTAATAAATATTGCTGCTTACTTTCCCACATATGTATCTGTATAAGCTTATGTATTTCATATTATGGATTCTTATATGATGTATATGTTTCATGTTTCATTGATTTAACTGATTAATGTTAATAGCCATCTGTATATTACAATATATTTGCTGTTTAGTGTTCATACTTGCAGGAAATATTTTGGCAATCAGGCTTGGATTGAAGCTACAACAAGAGCGACAGAAGGAGAATAGGAAGCGCTTTGACTCCAAGTAGTTTTCTTGATCTATTATGTGTGTCTATTTACTGCTAGGAAAAGTATTTGCAAAGTCTTTAATCTATTGTTCTAAATGAGAACCACATTTAGGGAATGTGTTTTATCTGTAATTCATTATTCTGCATAACATAAGGTTGGAGCAAAAAATAGATTGATATCTCTGTCTAGGGTTGCAGCAAAGAGGAAAATTATATCTCTATCTTGGGATGCAACAACAATGAGACTGAGACTCCTCTAGTGCATGACAAGGAGTGTGGTGCAAGACGGTGCAGAAAAGAGGAATTGAGATTCTCAAGAAAAGAAAAGAAGAGCACCTCAAGGAAAACATCAAATAATAGTGACAAGGGTATTGGAAGCATACTAGTGTCAAGGGTCTTTTTCATGGTCTTGGTACTTGTTAGTTGAGGATCTATAAGAATAATTTGGATCATATTTTCCTCTCCAAGAGGGAAAGGTTTTGTCCTTGGCTTGCTAGCCTAAAACTTTGTGTCTCTTGTGCCTTTGATAATTGACTTGATGGAGAACTTAATAATCTATAAAAGATAATATCTAAGAGAAATAAGCGCAACGAAATCACAAGTAATTATAAAAAAGATAAATATTAATAAAATCCCTAATTTTTCAACACATTTTATGTGCCAAAGGCACAAAAATGTTTAATTGCACATAACTCACATGCAAAAGTTGCACATAGTTATAACTTTACCAATTATTTGACCCAAATACCTACCTACACATCAACATTAGAGGTACTTTACATTTTTCATTCCCAAAGGAAGGCCTTACCATGAGTATTGTACATTCTTGGTCTTTAGATTCATAGTTAGTCGCCATTGGCTCAAACACGATGAAGCCTCAACTATCCCATCAATTGCATTTCAAATGAATGTCATGATTAAAATCCTCATCATCAACCATTGTAGTGTTGACAATAATGCTTGTACATGCATAATGTCCACCACTGTTTGGATAGATTTAGAATCATGCAACTTTATCCCATTTACTATCACTTATATTTACAGAAGGTTGATCAGGGAATGCCTCCCAACATTAATCATGTGGAGTCAAATCACATGTGTACCACCTCATCCTATAATGAGACACCTCATATTTCATCATTGGACCCACCCCTCAACTTAGAGATAATTCTTCCACATTTAGAGGAACTCTCGATTCATCCTTCTCTTTATCACTTCAAAGCAACACAATTCCTTCCACCAATGAGTCCCTTTGTGCAAAGACCCTCCCTTCAAAGAATCCCATCTAATATTCCCTTCCTCTTCCATTTATTTAATATAATGAGATACCCTACAATGGCCACCCTCTTCCTCCCCATATAAACCCTTGAAATTCTTGTATGGTACCTCTTCGCTCCTCCTTCACCCTCTCTTCCATTTTATTAAGTATTAGTTTAGTTTTCATACTTAACTTTCCCTCTCACCATTAAAACACAATTTTCCATCCCTTGTGTCCCTTGCAATGATATCAATACTCCCATGCATCATCATTTGATGCTCCTAGAGCTTTGTTAGCTTCTCTACCTCCCTCTCATTTCCTCATTTTTTTTGACCCTATCCATGACAATTAGTGGCAATGACATCCCTTTCATGTAAGAACCCACATCCACATCCACATGAAACTGCATGTTTGACATTAATAACCCGTATGTCTGTGCAAGATATTTAGAACCCCCCATATCCCAATCCTCCCTTAATATTTTTTGATAGTAACCCTACCTCCATATTGTTATGTTGATGTAATCAACCACATCCTCCCA